>SNQJ01S0169966.1:0-20649 GCA_010110895.2 Picea sitchensis
AAATGGAGATCTAAAAGAAGAAGTATATATGGAATAACCAGAGGGTTTCCAACTGTCAGATAACCCTGAATTTGTTTGCAAGTTGAAGAAAGCCTTATATGGGTTGAAACAAGCTCCTCGTGCCTGCTATCACATACTGGATACATATCTACAAGACAAAGGGTTCAAGAGAGGAACATTTGACAACAATCTATATATCAAAATAGAAGGTAATGATCTGCTCATTGTGTTGGTCTATGTAAATGACATCATCTTCGGTAGTAATAAAGCTTCATTGGTAAAATGGTTTGCTTTTTCCATGCAGTTTAAATTTGAAATGTCTATGATAGGGAACTGTCATTTTTTCTTGGCCTACAAATTACTCAGAGGTCTAAAGGAATATTTATTTCTCAAGAAAAATATCTAAGAGACATGTTGAAAAGGTTTCAAATGGAAGATTCTAAACTTATGAGCACACCTATGGTCACTAGATGTAAGTTAAGAAAGGATGATGATTCACCTGATGTTGATCAGAGTTCATATAGGCCTATGATAGGAAACCTATTGTGCATCACAAAATCTCATCCAGACATAATGCATGTTGTTGGAATGGTTGGAAGATATCGGGCCACACCTAAACAGATTCATTTGTTAGCTGTCAAAAGAATATTTAGATACTTGAAAGGAACAATGGACTATGGCCTATTGTATCCTAGGAATCACAATTATCAACTATCAGTCTATTCAGATGTTGATTGGGCTAACTGTGTGGATGAAAGGAAAAGAACGAGTGGAGGTGCATTCTTCTTAGGAGATTGCCTTGTATCATGGTTGAGCAAGAAGCAACGTTCCATTTCCTTATCAACTACATAAGCTGAATACATTGAAGTTTCCACTTGTTGTACTCAAGTATTGTGGATGATTCAGACACTTGCAGACTTGGAGGTAAAATGTACTGCACCGATCCCAATTCATTCTGATAATACTAGTGCAATCAGTCTGTCAAAGAACCATGTGTTTCACTCCAAGACCAAGCATATACCCATCAAGTATCACTTATTGAGGGAACATGTGACCAACACTGTTTTTTCTTTGCATTATATTCCTTCCAAAGATCACATTGTTGATATCTTCATTAAACCGCTTGCAAAATCTCAGTTTCAGTATCTACGCGAGAAGTTGGCAGTGAACCCATTATCAGCCTAAGAGGGTCCATCCTGTCAGGGGGAGTATGTATTGGTTGAATATCTGATACCCTCCAAAAAGTACTGCAACAAAGGGGGAGCATGTTTTCTTTGACATTGATGTCAAATGGGGAGAAAAGGAGTGGTCTGGATGCTACAGTTGGAGATCTAAGTAGAACAGTGTAGCTGTTCAGGGTTGCCATTAATGCCAAAGGGGGGTATTGTTGGCATGTTTAGAGGAAGAGTGTGCTTGTCATTGATGAAAAGATCAGAGTGTGCATCGATGGCAACACAGGAACAACGTAAGCTCAGGTGAAGAAGAAAATAGTATGCAGAGATCAAAGCTCAGGTGAAGAAGCAAACAATATGCAGAGATCAAAGCTCAGGAGAGATAACGTTCTGAGATGCGCAGATGAGATCCCATACATCAAGGCTCACAGAAGGATCAAAGGTTGTGGCCTTTGACACTTAGATATTTGAGAAAGCCAAATATCAGGAGGAGGAGCGAGAGTGGTCATTGGATCACCAATATTGATTACCTGATGTCTGTTAGATCAGAGTCCAGTGACCAGAGGAAGCGCAGAGGAGAAGTACAGATCTGATCTGTTAGATCAGAGTGTCAAGGATCAACAACCGTCGAATCCAGTATAAATGCGAAGAGGATAATGGCTGAGAGTCATCCTCCAACTCTGCAAAATGTGAAATCACGATGAGATCTGAACCGTTGGATCCAGAGGACACATGGCGAGAGATCAACATTTCGCTGAATTGCAAACTGGAAAATTCAAAGGTGAGTTGTCTTCCAAATTTGTGAAATGCGAAGTCCCCATAAGATCTGTACCATTGGATCATAGAGGGTTGTGGTCCGTTGATCTGGAGAAATTTTCAGAAAATCGATAGTCGGGAGTTGGAAGAGTCATGGTTGTCTCAAGTTCAAACACTCAAAACACGAAGTCACAATTTGATCACAGTTGTCAGATCAATTTCGAGTGGAAGGAAAGGATAAGCTAGAAAAGTTGAATCGTAGAAATATCGAGTCGTCGATCCAAGATCCTGATCAAACAAACAACATTCACTTTGGATATAGAGATGCGAGGAGTTTACACTCAGGAAAGTTTTAAATTTGAAATCCCCTGAATGCGAAGTTCTGTCAACCATCGGATCTGGAGATCATAAAATGACCATTAGATCATGGCATACCACGTCAACAGACCACGTCAGAAAGGATAGGTGGTAGACTATGTCATCAAGGACATGTGGCGCAATCAGACAATGACAAGTGCCAAGTTGATTCGGCATTTCAGGTACGTGAAAATCACAAATTCGAGTGACACGTAGCAGCTTCTCGGCTCATGATACGTCATCGACTGATGCAGGAGTTATGTCACTTTGGGAGTTTTTCTTTGGGACTTTTACCACTAGTACTCGCCCAAAGACCCAAAGTCCTGAAGGCTGAATTCCCAGAGCGGAGGATAGTCGTTGGATTAAAGAGGACATGCGTTAGTGGATTGTCAACTCAAGGAAAAAGAAAAGGAAGGATGAACGAGAGTTTGAGAATTGAAATATCTGAAGTCTGGAGACACGAAGGAGATATTGATTGTTGATCTGAGAGGGACATGCGTCAATGGATCGTGGACTCCAGGAGAAATGCTCCGAGAGAAAATGAGAACTTGAGAATTGAAACTCTAGGAGCCCAGATCACGAAATCGATCTTGTTCGTTGGTTTGGAGGGACATGTGTCATATGATCACTGAGACTAAGGATCACATGTGGATAAAAGAAGGAATGAAGAACCATCGATTGAAGAGGACAAATGTGAGAATGTCTTCCACTGCAGAAGATATCCACTTAGTAGCAATAGGGCTTCAGAGTTGAAACCCCTGGAGATCGGATCACGAAGGAAACCTCATTCTTTGATGGAGGAAGGAGATATCTGGTCCATGGACTCGAGAGGAAAGATCTGAACCATCCGTTCAAGAGCGTCGTCAAGATTGTAATATCGACGGTCGTGCTCCATTGTGGGGCCAGAACATTCTCGGGCCTTAATTTGTCATGAGCGGGCCGCAATTGAAACCATGGTTTTGGAGAAAGGGCGCATGGAGGCTCGTGGTGAATTGCAGGGTGAAAAGAAGTTTGGTATAAACCACCTTTGGATGCTCCCGCAATCTCTTGGTCACATGAAGCTCATATCCCAAGGTCATATCGTGAAATGGAACAAGCGCTCACTAGACAGAAATTGGGAAGAACCTTTTGAATAAGCGCTTGGTCATTACCGATGGTCAAGGAAGGGGTTAGAATCCAAAGAATCCATAGTTGACTAGATGTAACTGACAGAGAAGACGAAGAGACTCAACTTCCAGAGAAGCTAAGGAATCTCAGAATAACAGGCATTAATGATGAGCTCATAGGCAACAAAACCGCCAGAGAAGATGAAGAGTTTCCATGATGATCAAGAGATGACTCGACATGACAAATGCATGCAAAACAAATAAGTGAAGTGATTCTGTTGTTGAGCTATGCAGAAGTAAGGAAGAGCTGCAGTGAACAACTTGTAGGGAAGAACAATAATGTAGTGAAGAGCATGCATAGGTATTGGGCATGAAGGATGAAGAAGGTACATAGAGAGTATAAAAACACATAACAAATAATAGATGATGGTTGTTGCTGAGAGTGATTCATGCGAGTAGAGAGACATGAATGGAGGAGAGCAGAGAAGCATAGAAGAACAATTATGAGACTTGTAAGCCATAGATAAATGTTATATCACTGTGATAAAGTTATAAAAAACAAAGATTTATATTTCAGGGTGGTTGGGAGGTGCTAGGGAGGATTGGTGTCCTGAGAGTTTCAAGTGGGTGCTTGAACATAGGGAGTTTTAGCTTCCATCTGGTTGCAGCCAAAAAAACCAGGGTGGAAGGGTGGTGCAAGGGAGAACTATTGTTCTCTGTTATACAGGTTGGTTTCTGTTTGACTGGAATTTGGTGCTTCCATCCAGTTGGTGTTGGAACACTCAGGGAGTTGGTGCTTCCTTCTAGTGGGTGCTAGAGAAACCAGAGAGTTGGTTATCTCAGCAAGTTGTTGCTTTTAAAACAGAGGTTGTAGCCTCAATAGGAGTTGGAGCTCATAAGAATGATAATGTAAAGAAAATAAAGATTACTTATCATATCAAGAAGAAGAGGTTTTTCCCTTTATGCGTTTCCTTAGGAAATATCTGTCTTTGTGTATTTCATGTGTGTGATTGATGTTTAATATTCTATTTCTTACTTCCCTGCATCATTGTGATCGTCATTGAGTGTTCTGTGAAGAGTTTAAAATGGGCATAATTGTTTAAGCACAGTAACAACTGATTCACCCGCCCTATCATTTTTTCAACAAATCTCTACAAGGTTATCTTCTTCTTCTTGTAGAAAAATGTCAAAAAACAATTCTCCATGTTTAAGATGAAAGTACCCAATGTTTCCATATACGGTTAGCCCCGAATTATATTAACAACTTCATTATACATAGTTCTAACATTGAATTGGGATATAAATTTAAAATCATGAATTGTTTGTTATAAGTTGTTAATTCCATATTGTTCATCACTAAAAATATTTTTTTCTTCTTGATTATACATAACTCTAAAATTAACAATTGATTCACCAAGTCGATGTTAATGTCATTTTCCTTATCATCTAGACAATGAAAGATGTTAATATACTTTACTTGAATTGTCCCTTTAAATTTTATTATTTTAAAGTAGGGAGTTGAAATACCTTTGTAAGAAAACCCTCCTTCCTTATTTTTTTATAAAATCGACTTTTATATTTTTCATTTCGTAAGACAATTGAATACTTGGAAACTTTAAATACTCCTTCAATAAAAACCTTATTTTGGTTCATCTTTTAATAATTTTCACTCTTTTTCTTAAAAGTCACTTTTGAACTTTCACTTAATGTACTCGTCATATTTTTAGTCCCTACCCACACGAGGGACTATAGTTTTCTATCACGTAGTCAAACCAAATTGACCATCTATTAAATCAGTGAAATTTCAAAACTTTTCATGAATTTCTACATTAACTTTATATATTCTTAAAACTAAATGTATTTTCTTATTTATAAAATTTCACAAATCTAATTTTGTATTAGTTCATAGCTATTTGATGTAACTTTATTCCCTTGGTGTATGTTATTTCCCCCCAAATTATCATAAATGAAAAATGATTTTAAAAAAATTTAGGGCTATTTTGCAAAAAAATAAGTTAGATTGTGACAATAATGCATTCAATCAGGAACATGGCTTTGAAAATGATACAATACAGTGGAGAAAAGGGTATTTTCATGCCTTTAACACAAACTTGAATGATCCACCATGCTATGACAAAGGTTTTTAGGAATGATAGTCCACTTGACAGGTTGAATAAATCCAACCTTCCCTATCCATAAATCTACATGAAAGAAAAAAATGTACATAAACCAATTTTATGAACTTAAAACAATTGAAAAAATGTTTGAAACTAAAACAACTTATCCATAAATAAGTTGGTCATGAACGAAACTTACTCTGTCCTAGAATATTTTCTTTTCTCAGTGATAAATGGAAAGAAGCAATGAAGGATGAAATGAAGGCATTAGTGAGGAACGCCACATAGGACCTAGTAGAACTTCCAAGAGACAGGAAAACTGTAGGTTGCAAGTGGCTCTACAAGCTGGAGAAGGGTGTTGATGATAAATTGGAAAGGTACAAAGCAAGGTTGGTTGCGAAAGGATATTCTCAGAAAGAAGGTATTGAATTTCATGAGATTTTTTCACCAGTGATTAAGATTGTTTCAATTCGAAGTGTGTTAGCATTGGTTGCATTACTTGATTTGGAGTTGGCGCAGCTAGATGTTAAAACTGCCTTCTTACATGGAGATTTGGATGAAGAAATTTACATGGAATAACCTGAAGGGCTTGTTCAAAATCGCAGCAAGAAATTTGTTTGCAGGCTCAGGAAATCATTGTATGGTCTGAGGCAATCGCCCAGACAATGGTACAAGAAATTTGACTCTTTCATGGTGAGCCAAAATTATACAAGGAATGAGTATGATCATTGTGTCTACTTTAAGAACTTGAATAATGACATATTCATTATCTTAGTATTGTATGTTGATGATATTCTTTTAACAAGAAAAAGCATAACTGAGATCAACAGGTTAAAGGCTCAGATGGCTAGGACGTTCGATATGAAAGATCTAGGAGAAGCAAGGAAAATTTTGGGCATGGAGATATTCAGAGACAAGAGGAATGGTAAGATTTGGTTGTCACAACAGAAGTATGTTGAGAAGATACTTTTGAGGTTTGGTATGAACGATGTGAAACCAGTTTCAGTCCCTTTGGCATCCCATTTTAAGCTTTCTTCAAGTTTATGTCCTAGTACAAGAGAAGAAAAGGAATATATGTCTCGAATACCATATGCTAATGTAGTAGGAAGTCTAATGTATGTGATGGTTAGTACAAGGCCAGACATTTCACATGCAGTTGGGGTTGTCAGTAGGTATATGGAAAGTCCAGGTAAAGAGCACTGGGCAACAGTGAAATGGGTTCTTCGGTATTTGAGAGGCACAAGTGATTACTGTATCACCTATAACAATGGTTGTGAATTAGTTTGTGGATGTGTTGATTCTGATTTTGTAGGTGATTTTGACAAGAGAAGGTCGACTTGAGGGTATGTCTTTACTCTTGCAGGTGGAGCTATTAGTTGGATGTCAAAGCTACAGAACATTGTTGCTTTATCCACTACAAAAGTAAAATACGTAGCTGCTTCACATGCTTGCAAAGAGGCAGTTTGGTTGAAAGGTTTGTTTGGTGAGTTTGGAAGGATGAAGAACAAAGTAAAGTTACTTTGTGACAGTCAAAGTGTTATTCACTTGGCTAAGAATCCAACCGACCACAGTAAAACAAAACATATACCTATCAAGTACCATTTTGTAAGACAGGTCATCAATGAAGGTGGAGTCTCGCTTGAGAAAGTGCATACAAAAGAGAACTGCGCAGACATGTTCACAAAACTAGTACTGTTAAAGAAGCTATGATGGTGCTTGGCATAGCTTCTCCTGGCTTGCAGAAAAGGTGATGAACAAAAGAAGGAGCAAGGTATCAGGTTAATTTTTGTCAAGGTGGAGATTGTTGGAAACTGGTGACAATGAATTCCTCCAGAATTAGGATTTCAGATCCTATAATCCAGCGTTGGTTGTAACCAATAAGACCAAGTTAGAATATAGATGAGATTGCATTTAATAATTAGTTTCATGTGTAAATGTATATAATTTTATGTAAGCCTGTAGAGGCAGAGATGAGTGTGAGTGAGTTGTTGTAATCTCCATGATCTGAATAATAAGACAACCGATGCCTTCGCTTTGTGGACATAGCCCAACGTTTGGGTGAACCACGTTAAATATCTGTGTCTTTTAATTCTGTGTGACTATGCTTGGCTTATGATATTTTTGTTTCCACATTTATGAATATAACATTATACACATCACTCTTATTAAACAATCCAACCAATTTTTATCCATGGCTTCATTATACACATCACTCTTATTAAACAAACCAACCAGGTTTTATTCATGGCTTCATTATACACATCACTCTTATTAAACAAACCAACCAAGTTTTGAGAGTGTGCAAGGCCACTGTGACTATAGAATATGAAACTATCACTCTCATAATTTAAAGTTGCATGTTTCCCCATAAAGATTATTTGATTTTAATGACAATATGAAAACTCTTCTATGTAGTCTAGGATTGACGTTTCCCTTTCCCTCAAATTCCAGACTCATTTGCACAAAACTTGTGGATAATGTACATGTAATAATTTATCTTTCATTTTACTTACCATTTTCTTCCCAATCTTATTTTTCAACAAACTTCACCATATGAGTTTTCAACTTTCTTATATTCAAAATACATCCATGCTTCTCCTATCCAATCAATTAAATTTTCATCTATTAGGGTACTAACATAATTTGTAATTTCAACTCTTACATTGCCTCTTTCTTTTAGAAATTTAAGTAATTACATGGTTTTTTCTTACTTACTCATAATATACCGTCAATTTTAAAATCTACTTAATCTGTATCCATTTTTGTTTGTGTGTGTGTGGCTCTGAGATCTCACATAAGAAACTGTAATCATTTCCAAATCAAATTGTACCAAATAAAAGAAGCGAACAATCCCGCAGGAGATTTTGACTCTCTCAGATATAATCATAGACTCCACCCACGCATAGTGCTCAGACTCTGAAATGAGATTGTGAGATACACACAAATTGCACCCATAGTGGGTCTTTGGGCGTGTTAGAAAAATCTCATATTTTCCGTGACTCACATCACGAACATACCCATGGGCCATTGGTATGCTATATAAAATACCAACCTATGGAGAAAGAGTGCTTAGATTGAAGGGTCTTTTGTTGTCGAACATAAATAATAGTAGTGACTTTTCTTGTTTTTCTCGGTGAAATAGAGATTTTCTGTTTGATTTTGAGAGTTTTTATGTAGTTTCTTTAGTGTGTGTTGGTAGTAGAGGATATTGAAGCCTCAAGGTAAAATAATCCATCATTAAAGGGTAAGAGAAGAGAGGTTTTAAATGTAATCTAATCTACCTACAAGCACATGGTCTACTCTCAGAGATTTGCATAGAAATTAGACACTCATTGTGAAGATAGTAGATTGTCTATGCTACTACCTTATTTGAAATCTAGTTGTCCTCTCTCATTCTTGATTGTTGTGACCATTAGCCAGACTACCTTTGTACACTTGGGCATGTTCCTTTACAAATGTATTAGAGAATTGTTGTTATAATAGAAACAATAAAAATAAATATAATACATAATACTTAAATGATTGGCAAAAATAAATGGTCATGTCTAATTATTCTCCTGCTAAATAAATATGTTTGAAATCACTATTTTTTATTGTTTAAAATTCATTTCTCAATGCAAAAATAATCACTCAAATCTATCAATTTCTTCCAAAATAAAGATAACCTGAAAACAATTCTTAAAAAAAAATGTACAATCACAAGTAACTAAATTTATACCTTTTTTCCATAGCCATCTTGACATTTTTATGTCAACATAAAGAAGTAACTTATTTTGCTTCGATTGATGTTTTTCTTTGGGAAAGGCGAGCTCACCACGTCCAACTACATGCATTAACTCCCTACTACTATATGCATGTAAATGCTTCTAGAGGAAAAGCACTGGTAATTGTAATCTCATATATAACCAATCATATGGTGTAAAGCAGACATATTTCCAGACTATTTCCAATCATATCAATTCATTGCCTTTGTAGCAATAATATTACATTATATATTGCTCAGAAAACCACTTAAGCAGGAATATAATAGTTTTAAACTTCACGAAAATGAACCCGAACCCCTCTGTGAAACAATGATCTCAAAAAATACGTGCCCATGAATTTCAATCAACAACGATATTCGAGCCAAGCATTATTACACTGTCAACTTTAATTTGATCCAAATGAAAATGCCTTTGCATTCAGCCCAACTTGCCAAAACTGTGGTACAGATATTACGTAAAGTGCGGGAACACATCGAATTAAGAATAAACTGTTCTATGCGATCAAACCAATATTCGTGCAGGATTATTACACTGTGAACTTCAATTTTATCCGAATGAAAATGCCTCGGCATTCAGCCCAATTTGTCAAAACTGTGATACAGATATTACGTAAAGTGCAGGAACACAATGAATTAAGAATAGAACTGTTGGATGCGATCAAACCAATCAGAGGAAGAAAACCATGGTTCTGAACATTGGTATGTTGTAGGATCTTCGGGCTCCAAGCAGGAGCTAAGTATCATATTTTGCCCGAGATCGAGGTCTGGTAAGACTATATTGCTGCATGGATCGAAAAGATTGCAGTCGGTGGGCAACCCTTCCTCGGTACTTAATACATATGGATGAATATGGAATTGAGGTTCTGCTGCAGTTTTCGAGTGCATGTTGTTGATTACATCGCTAATGGTTTTCTCTCTGCTGTTCATGTAATTTCCTGAAACCAAGCTATGTACTTGCAGCCAGGACTCCTGCCCCTGCATTGATGTAACGCTGTCTGACATGCCATGATACAATCCTTTGATCATGGAATCTGATGGGCATGTCTTAGGTTCGAATTCTGGTGAGTAAGTACTTGGCATATAAGAGGACGGATGGTGATTTCCATCAGGCCATGCACTGTGGATATTACTGATGGCGCTGTTGATCGAATCCATGGTATTGGCGGGATCATTGAACCCATCAATTAATTGCTTCAAGTTTTCAATGGATTCTGCGTCTCGGGCTACATATGCTGTGCGGTTATAGAACAACTCTTCGGCTCCCCTGACAATGCTAACTATTTCGCCAATGTGAGAGAACGCAGAGCCCTTGTTCTCATCTTTCACCGTATGGCGAGTGGTGCCGGCGTCCTTGCAAGGAGAAAACGATGATACATTTTCGTTGATACAGAGAGCCCTGGTGTGTCCTTCGCAGATTTCGTCACAGCCCGTCCGAGCATTGCGACGGAGGCCTTTGGTGGCATTGGATTTCTTTCTCAAATGAGTATTCCAGTAGTTTTTCACCTCATTATCTGTTCTGCCGGGAATGCGGCCGGCTATCAACGACCACCTGAAATACATTCATAAGGAGAGTATTCCTTAGGCAAGAACAATTTGAATTTATTGTTTCAATAATATGATAAATGGTACAGAAACACGTCTAAAGCCTGCTCTAAAATGGCGAATGACCTAATATTTAACACTAGCAAATACCCTACTAATCCCGGATCTGATCTGAATCAGACATATCTATACTCAGGTGCAAATGAAACCCACTGGTTTTGATGGGAATTTAGATAACGACGTGCTAGTGTTAAGTTTGAATCAATAAACACATGCAAATACAGGAAGAGTTGTGCAAAAATAATCAGTAAACACTTCCAAATCTGTGGGGAAGCAGCAAGCAAAGGCAGCAGATATGGCTATTCTACTTGGAAATTTGTAATATAATCTCAAGAGTTTTCAGAATGAGTACCCTAAAACTAAGGATAATTTTCATACCGATTCCCAAGGAGCTTATGGAGTCTTATAATCATGTCTTCTTCATCTGGTAAAATATGGCCACGCTTCACATTGGGGCGAAGATAATTCATCCAACGTAACCTGCAGCCCTTTCCACAACGCTGCAAACCTGTATGTATATATAAAACAAAATACACACAGCATTCTTAATTACTTCTCACAAACAACACACGGTACTGGTATCAACTAAGAACAAGCAATATACAGGAAAGAAAAACGTTTTGAAAAAAATTTCAATAAGGATGAAATAAGTAAAAACAAGGCCTACCAGAATTATGGGTAATATAAGCTATAAGATACAAGTATTCTTAGTTCTGATGGGCTAAGAAATACAACCAATCCAGAATATCAGATGATGAAATAAGGAATACCTGCTTTCTTTGGAACAGAGCGCCAATTTCCTTGTCCATGAGTTTCTATATAGTTTATGAGACGAAAATCTTCCTCAGGCGTCCAGGGGCCTTTGTTCAATCGAACATATGAACAACAGGGTGTAGGTGTTCTCCCCATCTTTGAATCTCTTTCTCTCTCTGATATTCTTCACTGGAGTTGTGATATTCTTATAACAAAGACGAGGAATATGATTTCCATGCTCAAGTTCTAATTTATATACTAAAATGGATTATCGTGAAATGCATACACCACGCTTGGCTCGATGATTTTGGGCATTTTTAATTACGGGTATGCATTTCTGAGCTGCTTATATTTGATAGGGATACTGTCGCTCTGTATGTATCGATAAGACCGTCACCGTCCTTGCTATATGTCAAATCATTACTTTTGAATGGAGGATGGCATGCAAACTTTGAATAGATTTTGGCTGTACTTATTCCCGAGCTCCTGCTCGCCTTTTAAGGAGGGCGGATATCAATGTTTGAATAGAATGCATGAAGACTGAATGGTTTGAGAGGCTCAGTCTTAAGTTTAAGGTTAGATTGTGAAATAAACCTATATTAGGGCTTGATCTTGAATCTGGCAGGGCAAATTAGAGCTTGATCTTGAATTTGGCACGGTCAAAGATGGTGAGAAAGGCTCCGGCATGGTCAATGCATGGGAGAAAGCCTCAACGTGGGAAATTGGCATGGTCAAAGCTGGTGAGAAATGGTCCGCCATGGTTAATGCCTGTGACAAAGCTTCAACGTGGGAAAGCGAGTAGAATGAAAGAAAATAGGTGAAAGTCGATCAAAGGGCGAAAAAAAGTACAGAAGAGGGAAACAGGTGAAAGTGATCAGAAGCTCGGCAAGATAGAGGTATTATAATGCTATCTCAACGTGAAGATTGTTTATGGCTGCCGTATATTCCACGCTTTCTCCCGCCGTTCAAACGACGAGGGGGATTGAGGTCTCGGAATATTAACATGATAAAAATAGTAGTATGCATAAGAAATTTCGGAGTATAAATTTGTTGGTTTATGTATCAATTTTCAATTTATATATTATAATTTCGGCAGGTTTAAATTTAGTAAAAAGTTTTAATCAATAACGAGTGATTAAAAATATTATGATAAAAATATTTATATTTTTTTATTTTTCCATATATATAATGTTAAAATTTGGAAATTTGTCTTCTCATAATTAATGTGTCAAAAATGATTTAAGAACTTCATCAAATAGAGATTTATATGTTCAATTAAAAATTAGTTAATGTTTATTTAATTTAACTTCATTTTTCAAGTATATTAAATATTGATTATACATTTTCTTAATAAGTATTCATTTTTAGTAACAATAATAATTCAGAGTTTAGATTTTATTACTTCATCTTTCAAAAATGTATATTTAAGATTTAATTAAGATTTGTATGAATTGATTTTTTTTTCATATTATTTTTTATTAACTTAGCATTTTAATATTAATTAAGAATATGTGTTTCCTTTTAAAAGGTCACACGTTCAAATCTAGAGGGAGTAGGGTATGCATATCTCCTTAGACTTTATCAATCAAATCATTGGGCAGAGGGGGATCCCTTATCCCACAAACAAGGGAATCTTATACACCAATTTGGTGTGGTGACTTGACAGTGGCCTTAAAAATAGATTCTTATTCTTATTATTATTATTATAGTTAAATTAAGATTTAATTAAATTGTGTTTATATCAAATTAAAAATTTGCATAAATCATGTTGAATTAGCTAAAGTTTATTAATATATAATTAAAATTTAATTAAGTATTGTTTTAGATAATTAGGGTTTTGATTACACTTTTTTAATAATTAGATTTATTAATACAATTTGAGAGTTTACTCATAATTGGTTTAAATAAAATAAATTTTTCTTGTAAAATTTTATTTAAGTTTGTTTTTGGTAATTAAGATTTATTACCATATAATTATGAATTAAGTAATGTTTGATTAAATTGTTTTAATCTCTTCCTAAAATTCAATTAAATTAATTGAGTTATCTAGTATATAATTAAAATTTATTTGAATAAAATATAATTTTGAGAAGTTTGATTATAATTTATTTTATGATCTAGAACCCAAGAGATAGATATTTCATCATAAAATTAAAATAATATAATAATAATAACCAAAAAAAATAAATTATACCGATCATATATATAATGATTTGGACTTTGAAAAATTGTTGGAATTGCAACAAATTAAAACTCAAACTCTCTTTCAACTCTTTTTCAAATCACGGACATGGCAGAATGGAAACTAAATCAATGCTTCAAAATGAAAGGACGTGCAAGTGCACAACTAATTTCCCATGCGTTGAAGTAGTCTTTGATACCCAAAATCCACCAAATGCTAAAAGTCACTAGTTTTCAAGCGCGCCTCTAAGTGAGTCGCCGCCCACAAAGTTGCAATAGAAGCCCATGCCAAAAAAATGCTATAGGATAAGTACACAATTATCATTATTTATGTAAGATCCCATTTTTAATCCTTGTAATTAGTTATGATTAATGATGATTATCTTAGTATGAAGATAATATTTTTATGTTATGGTTATAAATAATGTAAATATGTAATCTAAAAGCCAAACAACTCATACAAGCAATGTTACCATTAGAGGAATAATGAGGGGACCTAAAAGGGAGTTCATCATGCTAAGAAAATCCCAAATCCCAAGCCTCTTGCGGATTTAATATTTTTAGAAATAATTAATCAGTTTACTTTTTCTTGATTTTAAAGCAAATTAGTTAATGGAGGAGGATCAGTGGTTGGACAACCAACCACCCTCGGTGAATGGAAGCATGGAAGACTCGCTAGGAAAAAAGGAAACTATGAGCCATAGGTACAACACAATACCCATTTCACTCCCCATGATTGACCCATGAGTTTCCTTCTGATGGAAGGAAGAAAAGAGTAGGTCGAGAACCTTCAGAAAAATAGAAGGAAGAAATGCATGGGGGCAGTCTGAGGAGAGGAGGTTGGTCTGGATGATGCATGAGAAGAGAATGTTGAGTGCTGGGAGAGAATGCACATGTGGAGCAGACATGAGTTTCAAAGAAAGATTGTTTATGCATGCATGGTCTGAGAAACTCATAACCGACCTGAGCTAAGAGGGTTGCAAGCTTGGTGCTGAAAAGGTACTTGAGAAACCTCATGGAGGCCCTGGGTCTATTGGGTGTGAGAATTGTAAGCCAATGGTTGTGTCAAGGAGAGTGTCCTTCACCTTTTTAATTGCTCTAAGAGATTGAGAGATTTCCCTGATGGTATCATGGCTTGGCATGAGGATGGCCATAATGCATATAGCTAATGCATTTGGGCCTATGGTTGGGTGGAAAGGATCTCACCAAGGAGCTCACCCTTAGTGAGATGGCTTGGATTTCCTTATTCTTAAATATAAAAATCTTTTACTAAGCATTCACTGGTTACTATGTAATGTATGTATATGCTTGCAATGTATATGAAATTGTATGGTTTCAAAGAAATTTATGAGAGAGAAGAAATGAACACCTAGTTGGTATTATCTGCATGTATGACTGTTAATTATTGGTTCTATCTCTCTAGAATTTGGAATGGAAGTAAAGGGCGTAAATTCCTTTATGCTCATTAAATATACTTTTTGGTTATATAACGTAATAAAACATGCTATAAAAAGAGCTTGGTCAACTATCCTAAGACTCCGAGAAACAAATAAAGGTATGCATGGATTTATGCTCCACGTATACCTTAAATTTAATTATATTCTTTATTCTCTATGAAACTCAAAATTAATGAGAATGACTAACTCTAGTTTATGAGGGTTGAGCTCTGTGTCTAAAGGGAGGGAATGGTTTATTTCCCTTAGAACATTTATGAAATGCTAAAACTCAGTAGTCGGGATGTTAAAGTTAAAGTTCATGAGGGTGTTCATGGCCCTAGATATCTGGATAGAGCACGGCGGTTACGTTTTGCAGCAACTTGGATGCTCGAATGCACGAAGGCTCAGCATCGTGGTTCGAATTAAATATCGGGAGGGGTTTTCTCTTTAGGGTTCCATGTGCGTGGTTCCAATGTAAATCTTAGGAGGGAGTCACAACCCCTAGATATATAAACCATCCAATATCCAGAAGTTCGTTAAATGACAATCCTTTGGGAAGTCTGGATGCCTAGATTCCTCGATGAGGATGTTGGGTATGTGTTATATTATTTGCACCACTAGCTCTAGCGTCTTCTACATTGTGTCGGGTGTGCAGGGGTTCTGGGGCAACATAGAATGAGAATTTTACAGCTAATTCACAATGATGTGTTTGGAGCTGTGTCGGTTCCATCATTGGGAAAATCTGTGTACTATGTCTCATTTATAGATGACTTTTTGAGGAATACTTGGATATATTTCCTCAGGAAGAAATATGAAGTCTTTGACAGATTTAAAGAGTTGATGGCTCTTGTTGAGAATCAAACAAAGAAAATAATTAAGGTGTTGAGGACAGATAATGGAAGAGAGTTCTGTGGGAATGAATTTGAAGAATTTTGTAAGAAGTGCGGTATAGAAAGGAAGAAGACTACTCCATATACACATCAATAGAATGGAGTTGCAGAAAGGATGAATAGGACATTGATGGAAAAATCAAGGTGCATGCTGAGTGGTGTCGGGTTAGGGAAAGAATTATGGGCAGAGGAAGTGGGTACTACATGTTACCCAGTCAACAGATCACCCTCATCAATGTTGGATGACAAGACTCCACAAGAGGTATGGACCGGTAAGAAACCTTCTCTCACACATATCAAGATATTTGGTTATGAGGCCTATGTTCATGTTCCAAAGGAAAATAAGAGTAAGCTAGATAAGGAGGCTGAAAAGTGTATCGTTATTGGGTATAAAGATGGTCTCAAAGGTTATAATCTTTGGAAACCAGGAAACTAAGAAGGTTGTGTATAGTCGAGATGTGGTATTTAGAGAATTGAAGGATTTTGTTAAACAGGAAGTCCTACCAAGGAAGAACCAGAGAAAATAGAGTTTGATTTAAAGGATGATGAATCAGACTCTACAGAAGAACAAGAATCAGAAGAAGAATATCCTCATAGTCCAGTATTGAGGAGATTGGTTCGAGAAAGAAGTATATCGAAAAGGTATAGTCCATCTGATTTCTTTTCAAATTTTTCTTTGTCTATTAATGATGATGATCCTAGAACTGTCAGGGAGGCAGTGGATTCATAGGATCGAAAGCTCTGGAAAAAGGCCATGGATGAAGAAATGGAATCCTTGCAGAAGAATGAGGCTTGGGATCTAGTGGAGTTGTCGACTGGAAGAAACCCCATTGGAAAAAAATGGGTATTTAAAAATAAGTTGAATGGAGAAGGAAAAGTGGAGAAATACAAAGTTCGGTTAGTAGCAAAGGGTTATTCCCAGAGTTGAGAGAATTTATTTTGGTGAGATTTTTTCTCCTTTTTCCAAGTTAATTACTATAATATTTATGTTATTTGTTGTTGCCGCATTTGATTTTGAAGTAGAACAGATGGATGTGAAAACAACATTCCTACATGGGGATATAGAAGAAGAAATCGATATGAAGCAACCATAAGGCTTTGTTGTGAAGGGAAAGAAGGAGATGGTATGCAAGATGAAAAAGTCCCTGTATGGTTTAAAACAATCACCAAGGATGGGGTATCAAAAATTTCATACTTATATGTTGGAACTTGGCCTCACAAGAAGCAAACAAGATCATTGTATGTATTTTAAATCAATTGGTGATGATTTGATTTATTTGGTCTTGTATGTGGATGACATGTTGTTGATAGGAAACAACAAGAACATTATCCAGGATGTGAAAACTCAGTTGTCCTCTAAATTTGACATGAAGGACCTCGGTGTTTCAAATTTCATTTTGGGAATGGAAATTAAAAGAGATCGGAAAAAGAGGAAACTCTGGTTAAATCAGAGAAAATATGTTGAGACAATATTGCAGAGGTTTAATATGTAGGAATGTAAACCGGTCAAGGTCCCTATTCATGTTAGTGTAATGTTTTCTTTGGATCAGTGTCCCAAGACACAGGAAAAGGAGGAGGAAATGTCTTGTGTTCCATACATGAGTGCAGTGGGAAGTTTGATGTATGAAATGGTCTGTACTAGACCGAACATTGCACATGCAGTGGGATTTTTTAGCAGGTATATGTCGAAACCAGGGAAGGAGCATTGGATAATAGTAAAAATGGTTTTTAGGTATTTGTGTGGCACTGGTGGCTATGGATTGTGCTACCAAGGAAGACCAGTACTGGACAAAGTGTTGGACATACATGGCTTTGTGGATGCAAACTGGGATGGAGATATGGATTGTAGAAGATATACAAGCAGGTATGTGTTTAACCTATTTGGAGGAGAAATCACTGGGATGAGCAAAAGACAGGTGGTAGTGGCACTTTCAACTACAGAAGTTGATTACATGGCAACCACTCATGCAAGTAAGGAAGCAATATGGTTACAAAGATTGTGTTCAGGTATTGGGTTGGTACAACAAGTTGTAAGGATATATTGTGACAATCAGAGTGCAATTTTTCTAGCGAAGAACCCGACTTATCATTCAAAGACAAAGCATATTGATATTCAATATCACTTTGTGAGAGACATGGTTGGAGAAAATAAAGTGTTCTCGATGAAGGTGGACACTTTGAAGAATGTTGCATATTCATTAAAAAGAATTGTGAGCACTAAGAATTTCTCTTGGTGTAGAGGATCCATTGGCATTTCTTTCCTAGATTATTGATTTTGTAACCCTGTAACCCCTTGTATGCAAAGAAAACAACAAGTGTGAGAATGTTGGGTATGTGTTATATTCTTTGCATGACTAGCTCTAGCATCTACTACGTTGCATCAGGCGCAGAAGGGGGTTTGAAGGTGCCCCCCCCCTTCGGGGATTCGAGGGAAGTGCCCATGAGAATTTGTTTTTGCCTCGAGAAACATGTCACATTTTTGCCTCATTTTTTGTGTTGCCTCGATTTTCATGTCCATTGTTGGGAGGTTTTCGGCACATAGTTTTACTGATGATTTTCTATTTTTGGTTAAGGAATTAGGGTTGTTGACTAATTGAGGTCATTGGGTTAGGGTTTTGGATGCCACTGTCTCCTATATGTATATTGTATTGTAAACAATGTATCACTATGAATGAATACATAATATGTTGGGTTTCCCGGTTTGGGTTTCCAGGGGAAAAATCTCTCTGTAATGTGTGTATTTTCCATTGTATCTTTTTTGTTCTTTTTTTGAATATTTTTTTGCAGTAAAATATTGTACAAGGTTAAAATCTACATAGGAGAGGTTCCACCTCAAGGTTCCATGGTGAGCTTGGGAGGCCTGGATATCCAGCTATTCTGCATCCAGGAGTTGAATGATGGTAATTTCTCTAAGGGAGTCAAGATCCTGAGATGTAAATAAATACCACATGTTCACGTGTAAGGCATGCTCACTGGATATTGTCCCAAGGTAGGCCATGGAGGTGGTTACATGTCTCGATGAGTCAGTGCTCGGGCCATGCCATATCAGTTGACACATGTGATGAGGACCCACATGGATGCCACATGAGCATGATGTGGATTTAGCAGGAAAAATGATTAAATTCTTTAGGATGTCATAAATTTTGATCTCGAGATCGGATTTAAGCATAATTAGAGTCATTGGCAAGCTCTCGATGAGCAGAAATGATTTCTGAGCTTAACTTGGATTTAGAGGCATGGTTAAGAAAGATGATTGGAAGAAAGAAAGGACAAAATTTGACACCCAACTAGTTTAATGATTATTAAGAGAGTTGGGTGTGTTACAATTTCTCTCCATACTCAAAGTGAGAAAATGAATGAACCACAATTCAAAATAAGGCACACCATAGACTAGAACAAGGATATGGTGCCACAAATCTAGAATTTCAATCACTAGGCAAACAATGAAGATTTCAAAACAGGTCATGCTAAAGACCAGAACAAACATGCAATCCAACAAATGCACTTCACCTCAAGCAAAAACAATAAGGGCTAGATGAAAATACATACAAAATAGGCAAGGATGATTTCAGGGGCTAAATTTTGCTCATGGTCTAATTTTCCATGGTTTTTCCCAAAATAAGATTTTCTATTCTAAAAATGATTCGCCCAAATTTTATAGGATAAAATTATATTACATTAAAAATCGCCAAAATTGTTTACAAACTATATAAAATCTTTATAAATTTAAGTATTTTTACAAAAATATCACCAACATTTTATAATTGGCATATGAAGGATTAGTAAGATTTGTCGAGGTTTCTACATTTAAAACAAATATCCATCCTTAAAATCATCCCTAAAAGTAGGTGATAGAATTGTAGATCATAGTATATGAAAGCATTAAAGGAGGCCTAGCTCACATCTACCTGAGTCTAGCAAACCGATCGCCAACCCTCCTTTCAAATCTTGGAGTAGGAGGGAATGAGATCCACATAAATTCAATAAATGTCAAAAATTAAAATTATAAAAAGTGTGGGAACTTTAAGTTGACATGGTGTTATAACCCTAGATTGCACTATCCCTGCTTATCTGGCATCAGGCCTATTCATGCCTCTTCCTAGCCAAAGCCATGCTGAGCAATTCCTCAAAAAACCCTCAAAACAAGCAACCCGCGCCCTAACTTCTCCCTGGGCGCGGGCATCCGCTTGTTGTCCTTATACTGCACGCGGGTATCCGCGGGCTAACCCAAAATAGCCCGCGGGTACCTAACAAAGCAAAAAATCAGGAAAGTTTCCGCCGGGACACAAGGCTTTTTGTCAGTTAACTGGAACGCCGAGCCATGCATGGCTGAGAGTTCGCCAAAAACCCTAGCTCCTTCCAGCCTATAAAAGGAGGGGTAGGGGTACTATTCAAAAGGAGGAAAATCATAGCAAAGAAACTCTGCCAAATTGCCAAGCCAGTTTTGTCCCAACCCTTTAGCCTTGCCTCAAGCTTTAGGAGGAATTCATGCAGCAGCAGTTGAAGGACAAAAAAG
>SNQJ01S0169967.1:9888-20519 GCA_010110895.2 Picea sitchensis
TGAGAGGTTTGTGTGTGTGTGTGTATATATATAGTAATTATGAGGTCCTCGTAGGAGTCATGTCTCTTCATTATTTAATTTTTAAGTGTTTTGTTTTTTGAATACCATGGGATACAAAAAACCATGGGTGAATACCATGGGTCAATATCCATGGATGAATTTCCATGGGTTAAAAAAAAAAATACACACATGGCTTTTCTCCATTTATTATTATTATTTTTCCCACCAAATACCATGGGTGTATATTCCCGATGGTAAAAGAAAACAATTATCATGGTGATTTGGTGGAAGAGGTGGATGGCGACCGATTTCCACTTGGACCACATATACACAATGTTCACAGAAATAAAAATCTAGAGAGTAGTTAGACATAGCTCCAACCATACCTTTACCGTGTAGTAGTCAAAGACCCTTCTCTCAGATATGCCTCAGTATTTGATTCCACAACATTACCTTTTCTATAGATATTGTAGGATCTTTTTCTTCTTCAAATCCAATCTCAGGAAAAATGGAACTATTACACCCATCACCAATAGTTCTTCCCTACAACTTATACAGAGTTCTGATTCAAACTCCCTTCAAAAACACCATTTCTCCTCGAACCATCCTACAGGTTTCTTTCTCAAACAATGTTTTTACCCCTGCATCATCCATTTTGCTTACAAAAATCAAATTTCTGTCCAATCCTAGGATGTGTAGAACACCAGAGAGTGTTTTGATCCTTCTATCCATGAGCTTCAACTTGAATTTTCCTCATCCTTTTATTTTTTCTATCGAGTCATCACCTAGGAAAAAATCACCTCCATCATACCTTTCATATTCATAGAACCACTCCCAGTGGGGAGTGATATGAAAGGATGCACCTAAGTCAACCAACCATGCATCATGATCTGCATGTGTTATTGAAGAAGCCAAGTAAACATCCCCTCCTTCTTCCATGGAGGTTTTTTCTTCTATAGAAGAAGCATCTTTAGATCCCTTCCCTCTCTCAACACTTTTGGATCTACATGTATTCTTATAGTACCCTTTTTTTCCACATCGCCAACATACCTTTACAAACTTTCCAGGAGATTTAGATCTTCCCTTATATTTATATATCCCACTCGAGGACTTAGATCTATTTCTTTCCTTAGAGCATCGTCTTGAAAATAATGCATCCGTTCTTTGTCCTTCCATGTTCTTCTGCCTCATCTCCTTTGACAGCAAGGATGAGACCACACCATCAAAACTTAAAGTAGTTGTATTAATAACTATGGCCACAACTAGACTATCCCACAAGTCTAGTAAAGATAAAAATAAACTGGTACATTTGTCTTCATTAGAAATCTTAATATCAACGGATAATAACTAACTTTCCAATGTATTGAATGTGTTTAGATGCTCTTTCAACGAGCCTCCATCTTTCATCCTTAGGTTATATAGATTCTTCCACAGGAACAATTTGTTTACCAGAGACTTAGAATGATATAAAGTCCCCAACTTATCCCATAATTCCTTGGTTGTAGCTTCCCCTGACACATCCAGTAATACTAAATCTGAGAGACAAAACCATATTGTGCTCTTCGCCTTTTGATCAACTTTTTCTAGTATTTTGCCGACATTCCTATAGGTGCAGTACAAGGATCGACCATGATCCACTGATCTTTGTCTACCAAAAGATATTCCATCTTGAGCTTCCACATCTCAAAACTTTTCCCATTAAATTTCCCGATCTCTATTTTTGAACTGCTCGCCATTTATTTTCTCCTGAAGAATCAATACCATATATCTCCCACTCTAAACATGATTACCACAAGACCCAAACCAAACCCATGACAAGAAAGGCATCTCCCTATAGACAATAATTTATCTAATACCAAATGTATATTTTAACCTTGTACAATTAATTACTGCAAACATATTCTTAATAAAAAACAAAAAAAACACAATGGCACACACACACATTACACAAATATTTTACCATGGAAACCCAAATTGGGAAAACCAACAACCTGTTTATAACTGCACCTATAATATTGTATTCATCATATATTCATTATTTAAAATAAAATAAAATATATAATATCCCGCAACATACAAAACCCCTAATCCATTGACTTGGATTAGTCAACAACCCTAATTCCTTAATCAGAATGAAAACCATGTGCCAAAAAAACACCAAAAACAGACACAAAAAAGTGCCATATGTTTTTTCGGGGGTGTTGACCTCAAACCCCCACCCAGGGGGTTCTTTCCCCAGGTCACCAGTAGGGGGGGATAGAAACCCACCACCCCCCTCCCCCAACGCAACACATACACTAGATCTAGTTGTGCAAAGAATATAACACATACTCAATAATTAAGTCAACTCAGGTGGTCACATGCCTAGAAGTGTAAATAGTGTCCCACCTCTTGAGAGTTGGTGGATACTTGACACTTGAGTATAAAAAGGAAGCTTTTCAAGTTTCCTTATTGCAAAAATAAATCTAGAGTAGCATCCAAGAATCACCAAAAGAAGTCAAGGGCACCTCTAGAGATTTGACAACCTTATGGGATCTAACCATATTGACATTAGAAAAATAAATAATAGAATCCCACAAGATTGATTATTTATTTACAGTGGTGGAAATTTAAATAATCATTTCAAATTACAAATCTATATGCCCCAAATAATTGCAAGGAGAAGAAATCAAATGGGAGTATTTAGGAATTTGAAATAATTTCCTCATTTAAAATTCATTTTAACAAAATTATTGGCAACCATTTCAACTTGGTTATTGATAAAAATAAAAAGAGGTCAATCTCGGAAGGACTTCATAAGGGGGGCCTGCAAAGAAATAATAGATGAACTAACTTCTCCCTTTCTTTGAATTTGATATATGGAAATCCCAAAATGGGAAAACATACATGGACCAACAAAATAATAGTGTCTTATTTCATAAAGACTTGATGGGTTTTAGTAATCCATGACTCTTTTTTAAATGACAATGTGCAAATAAGCTTGGGTATCATCTCCAATTTGGGATCTAACCATAGGCCAATCTCTCTAGATGTGGTGAAGATAGAAAAATTCATTATCCTCCCTTTTAGTTTCAACCCATCTTAGTATGATGTGCAAGGCTTCAAGGAGCTCGTCAAAATTCCCTAGAATAAAATAGTAAAACACGAATCAATATCATTTTTTTGGGAACAAAAGATTAAAACCCTAAATAAAACTGGATGGAATTCAAATAAAAATAGAAATTGAGGGTATGCCACCTCACCTATGGGGGAAAAAGTAGGACACTAACAAATATTACCAAAATTACTTGTAGTAGAAAGAATAATACTGGAGGCTCAAATCTAGAAGTACATGGCTCAAAGCTGTAATCAAAAAAACAAATTACTTTCATAAGTATGCAAACTCAAGAAGAAACGAGAAAAACGTATTTGAAACTACCTTCCCAAATGGAGTAGTACTAGACAACTTTGATCAAATATAAGAAGCTACTTATAATATGATTATATAGGAGATCATGAAATATCATTAAAAAGGACCAAGCCTTAATTATGTAGAAGAAGTTAGGAGAAAAATAAAAATGTCGGAAGGGAGAAGATCCTCCTTCCTAACCGTAAATAAAAAATAGAAAAAAACTTACATAATTTCTCAAGATCTAGACCAATTTCATTGTGTAATGTTTCCTATAAAATCTCAACAAAAATAAAATATCAACAAAAATCATATATTTACACTAATTCCATTGTGTAAAGTCTCTTATAAAATCTCAACAACAAATTTAGAGTAATTTATTGTGTAATTTCTCTAATAGAATCTCAACAACAATCATGGTGAATAGTTTGATTTAATTCTGTAATGTCTAGTGAATAGTTTGATTTAATTGTGCAATGTATATTATAGAATCTCAACAAAAATCATGGTGAATACACTAAAAAGAAACATAAAATAACTCATATTAAAAGAACAAGGGGATTTTGTATCATATAATAAAATCTTCGAAAACATCATCATTTAAAGGGGGGCTCCAAAATAGCCAACAAAGGAAGAGGTGGAAAATACTCATTAAATTGGATATGAAAAATGTTTTTGAGTAGGTGAACCATAAGTTCTTTTATGACATTTTAAAATGGAATTAATAATGGGTATATTGGGTGGAACGTTTGTATAAGTAAACCATGGATGGCATGGAATGGTGGTTGATGGAGTTGGATGAGGTTGATTGCTCACCACTTCTCATTGAAGGCAAAAAAACAGGGGTTAACTCTCCCATGGGAGGGATCTCTTTGGTTCACACTATAAGTCTTGAAATCACATATAGTTCGAGGCCCATATCATCAATTTCTATGTCCAATATTACTAAAAATAGGTTTTATAGGGCTTGGGAAGTACTGACATCAAATGATGGGAATTAAGACCTTGTCAAACCATATGCAGAGGTGGCAATACCACCCTATGAAACATTGGGGGATTCTATGGGATAGGTGGTTTGGGAGAGGGAATTTATGACTTCAATCAAGTCCTAAGTCAACCCATTAGTGTCACATCAAATGGGTTGGGTCATGAACTAGATCTGGAAATTTGAAAATTAGTAGTTTTGTGTTATTAGTAGGTTTAGGGTTTTGAGGTGTATTAGAAATTTAGGGCTTGGGGTATGTTCCCTTTTCACAAGGTCTTGTAGGAGCATATGTTGGTAATATAATAAGGGGGTTTTAAGCTCTTCTCTTATGGGATTCATATGTTCACGTATCGAGGCCAATGTTGTCTTGTTCATGGTGGTGACTTCTAGGGTTCTGGGCTTCTAGGAGGGTGGAGCTGGTGGTTGCTCTCCTGTTGAAAATGGGGGCAATTTCCACATTATTTTAGGTGGTGTTAGCGATAATTCTTGTCTTGGGTTCAAGAGCATCCAGGTCTGTAGGTTGCATGAGGAGCGCCCAAGCGCAGCATGGAAAAATCTCGTTTTATGGCTTCCAATCAAGTGAGAAGGTGAAATTACATTGTCAACGGCCCGTATTCATCCATAAGGGCAGATCAACGGTCATAGGGATATCAGGGCTACCAATTTGACCGATATATAGCGTCAAAGAAAGCGACTATATGCCAAGACTAAATCTGGGTCGTCCGATCCAGCGACACATAGTGCAAGATCTAGTCGACATATCGACATTCGGGATTTCGAAGGGTAAAAGTGCCTCGTCATCTCACATCTCGAAACCCCGAACCCCGAAGCGTCGAAAGCGCCCAGATTCGGGCCCGCGGTATTACGGAGCAGCCTCAGCCGTCCATCCAAAGGGGACACCTGGCGGCCAATTGATCCATCTCGGCGTTTCGTCCATCGCGACCCCAGGCTGCAAGGAGCAGCTCCTTCATATTCCCGATGTGCGAGGTGCCGGGAGCGTCCATAACTCTGACCCACAATATCACCAAGTGAGTTCAGGATCATCAGATCTGAGAGGGACGCGTGGCACCAGATTAATCCGTCTTGGCGTTTCTCTCATTGCGATTTCAAAAAAGCAGGGATTAGCTCCTTCCCATTCATGAATGCCGAAAGCGCCTGTGGAAATAAACGTAGGGTCATAGCCCGTGGTCACTTGGGAAATAGAAAGAGATTTGCAAAGGGGGGAAAAGGCGTTAGGTCTAGTCGTCGAAAGGATCATCGCGTCTCCGGGTTCCATTTGAATATTCGACCTCAAGCCTGTTTTTTCGCTTGAAGCAATTGAAGGTGAGAAGGGCTGGTTGAAGCCTCTCCTCATGCATTAAGTATAGGGTACGAAGAATATGGAAAGTGGTCTGCTCGAGAGGGTCTTGTGTACCATTTCTTCCAAAGAAGCCATGCCGAGTCCTCGACCAGCCGGAGGAGGTATGCACACACTAGCTCGGCTCTGAATGGCTCAGCTACTTCCCTTGCAGGGGCCATGCGCAGTTAATGTGGAGTCTGACAAAGAATATCCGTCCAAATTTGGTCGAGGGGACACCAAGTCTTGGGTGCACAATCAGCCAGAGTCTGCATGCGCAGACTGTTAGAAGACATGTAGATGCAATGTTTTAATGCAGTGTCTTGTTTTTGCTGCTGTGGTTGTTTTTGAGTATATGTAGGCATTTTCACCATTTTCGTAAGCATCGATGGTAGAGAGAGGCTCCCGATTGTAATGTTTTAACAAACACTCTAGTTCTTTGGTTATGCATCTGTATGTAAGATTTCTTGTTTAATGAAAGACAGTTTCCTTATTCCATCTAGTTTTCATCTCATACTGAGGGAGTTCATGATTGACTGATTCACATGAATTATTGCAGTTGTGTTATGATAAAGGATTTATTATGGCACTATTGTATTCTCTGGTTTTCTGCGTTTGAATGTAAGAAGATCTCCCATTTAAATGCATTCTCCTATAGTCTTATAGAAACCTGATGTTGACAACAAAACTTTGCATCTCTCTGATACAAGTCTTCCCCCTACTCACCCTTACTACAACTCACTGTCTGGAGTATGTCTAAGACCTCACTTTCCCATACATGCTTGGCCTAGTTTCGGAGTTGAAACAATATCGTTTGAGTTTACTTCCATTCGATCACCCCTTTCATACAAAAATCGTGACATAAACTGATGGGCGTCGGGCTCTGCTCCTTCTGCAATCCAGGAGTGACTTCCATCGCCAACATTTCTGGCGTCGTTGTCGGGGACGAAGTTGAAAATTTTCCCCGATATTGAACGACATTGAGCCTCTAATTCTGAAGGTGCATCAGGTATCAGAGCCTTTGAAGATTGCTACTATGCACCTGGTGACTCCACTGTGGCGACTCCATTGTTTCCACATCATTGTTTCAGCTATGACTACTGTTAGTACACCTGAAAGCTGACCCTAAGGAGCTTTCTCGAGAAGGTTTCAACAGCTTCTTTCTGAGCCTGAGAAGCTTCCTGGGGTAACGATAATGTTAAGATCTAGCCTTTGATGGTGAACAAGGACCAGACACATTCGAAGCTGCGCATCTTTCACCTGGTGACTCCATGATTCAAGGATCGATTGGCGACTCCACTGGTTTGATATGGAGAAAATCCTTGCTCACAGGTTTGCTCCTTTTGATTTTTCTGCTATTCTTGGTTTTCCTAATGTTGTCCCCTCTTCGAATGAATGGGGCGATTACTTGCCCATATTTGGAAAATGTGAAGAGGACAACCCTGCTCAGCACCTCAACGAGTTTCATGAACTCATGCATCAGTGGGAGATACATCATGAGGATGTATTACTGAATATGTTCATGTTCTTGTTAGTAGGGGATGCGCGTAAATGGTATCATTCTTTACCCCCTACTAGCATTTCTTCTCTCAGTGAATTCCTGCAGCCCTCACTGCCTATTGTCAGGAGCTTTATCCCTCTGAGTTGATTTTTCAGAGCTATTGTGAGGGATACTACAACAAATGTATACAAGATAGAGCTATCTCTTGTGTTGGCTATGAGGATAATCCTGATGACCTGGATCAGAAATCAGTCATTTCTCCTCCCCATTCGTCTGCTTCGGGTGAAGTTATGGAACTGATAAAATCTATCACTGCCAGACTTGACAGGTGGGAAGCTGAACAATGTGCTCAGGATTTCCCATCCTTTGAAGCAAAGGTCCTTAGCAGCTCTACTGAGGGCGATTATGAAAAAAGCTTTCCCACGGGTCCTGTTTATGGTCATTATGAATCTGACCCATGGGAGAGCCAAGAAAAAGAAATCCTCCCAGATATGATTATGTCTGATGAAGGTTTTGATGATGAAGGCTGTAAGAATAGAATATTGGGGGAAGAAGATGCTCTGAGTCAACTGATAGAGCAGGCGAAATCTCTCACTGCCCAACATGCAAGGTTGAAATCTGAAGACTATGCAGAGGATTTTCCAGTCTCCAAGGTAGATGTTCTAGGTGGCTCTTTCGAAGAGATTATTGAAGATTTTGTAAACGCATTAACATCTTCCCCCGATGAGCTTGTTGTCTCCGATAAAAACGATGAAGAGGTAGTTGTGGAAGAGGATTGTTCTCTTTTCCTTCACAAGATTTCCCATGATGTGTTTACATTCGGGGTCGAAATGGAGGAGCGGGGGATAGTTCCATTTCTGCAAGTTGGAGAAGCTTTGTTCCCCCCCTGACTTTGATGATTACCTGGAAGAGGAGAAGCAGAACCCCACATCACCTTTTGCTGATCAGAGCAGCCAGCCCACTTATGACAGTCACGAATCAGAGTCTGAGCTTGATATGTTGGATTTCCAAGAGCAGGTCGCAGAACCTTGTCCTCTACTCACTAAGGAAAATTATCACGAGGAAATCAACCATCTCAGTCTTTCAGAAGACGCTGAGCAGTACGAGGAAGAGCATAATTTACCCGAGGGGCATGTTTATGATGAATACGAATCTGACCTGGGAGAGAGCCAAGAAGAGGAAAAATAACCAGAGGAGCAGTCTGCCCTTTGTTCAGAGCCAGTCAGTGAGCAGCCACCACCTGAGATCAGCGAGCCTACTTTAGTTATTCACCCGCCTGTGCTTATCAGAGATATTCAGCCACATGTGAACAACTATGTAGCAAAGGAGGCTGTCTGTCGCCCATTTTCTGGAATTTTCCACTCATTCTATGACCCTGTCAGCAAGTACATGGAGTGGAATTTCCTCTATGCCTTAGAGCCGCCCACCTTCATCTCCACAGAAACCCTTGAAGATGAATCAAAGGATGTAACCATTTTGATCCCCTAGTTACATCGTCTGTTATCCATCATCGACAAAAGGAAGGAGATTCTATTCAGGAAGCTTCTTGAATGGTTATGGTGGAAATTTTCTTTCACCTAGCCCTATGTAAAGGATTTTGATAGTTTAGGACTGTACATAAATAAGCTCTTTTGAGCATGTATCTTGTTTTGTTTTACTTTTACTTTTTCGGCCTATATTTTCAGCAAGGGGTGTTTTGAGCTTGACTCCATAGCTCAACAACAAGGCACTGAAACTACAAAACGAGTTCTTAGAGCATCACAAGGATGACTCTATCCCCCATGGAGCCTAATTTTAGAGATAATTCTTGTCTTGGGTTCGAGAGCATCCAGGTCTGCAGGTTGCACGAGGAGCGCCCAAGCGCAGCATGGAACAATCTTGTTTTATGGCTTCCAATCAAGTGAGCAGGTGAAATTACGTTGTCAATGGCCATGATTCATCCATAAGGGCAGATCAACGGTCATCAGGATATCGGGGCTACCAATTTGACCGATATATAGCGTCAAAGAAAGTGACTATATGCCAAGACTAAATCTAGTTCGTCCGATCCAGCGACACATAGTGCGAGATCTAGTCAACATATCGACATTCGGGAGTTCGAAGGGTAAAAGTCCCTCGTTGTCTCACATCTCGAAACCCCGAACCCTGAAGCGCCGAAAGCGCCCAGAGTCAGGCCCACGGTATTATGGAGAAGCCTCAGCTGTCCATGCAAAGGGGACACCTGGCGGCCAATTGATCCATCTCGGTGTTTCTTCCATCGCGATCCCAGGCTGCAAGGAGCAGCTCCTTCATATTCTTGATGCGCAAGGTGTCGGGAGAATCCATGAATCAGACCCACAATATCACCAAGTGAGTTCAGGACCGTCAGATCTGAGAGGGACGCGTGGCACCAGATTAAGTCGTCTCGGCATTTCGCTCATCGCGATTTCAAAAATGCAGGGATTAGCTCCTTCCCATTCGCGAACGTCGAAAGCGCCTGTGGAAATAAACGTAGGGTCATAGCCCATGGTCACTTGGGAAATAGAAATAGCTTTGCAAAGGGGGCCAAAGGCATTGGGTCTAGTCGCTGAAAGGATCATCGCATCTCTGGGTGCCATTTGATTCGACCTCAAGCCTGTTTTTTCGCTTGAAGCAATTGAAGGTGAGAAGGGGTGGTTGAAGCCTCTCCTCATGGATTAAGTATAGGGTATGAAGAGTCTGGAAATTGGTCTGCTCGAGAGGGTCCTCTGTACCATTTCTTCCAAAGAAGTCATGCTGATTCCTCGACCAGCCGGAGGAGGTCTGCACACGCTAGCTCGACTCTTAATGGCTCAGCTACTTCCCTTGCAGGGGCCATGCACAATTAAGGTGGTGTCTGACAAAGAATATCCGTCTGAATTTGGTCGAGGGGACACCAAGTCTTGGGTGCACGATCGGCCAGAGTCTGCATGCGCAGACTGTCAGAAGACATGCAGATGCAATGTTTTAATGCAGTGTCTTGTTTTTGCTGCTGTGGTTGTTTTTGAGTATATGTAGGCGTTTTCGCCATTTTCGTAAGCATCGATGGTAGAGCGAGGCTCCCGATTGTAATGTTTTAACAGACACTCTAGTTCTCTGGTTATGCATCTGTATGTAAGATTTCTTGTTTAATGAAAGACAATTTCCTTATTCCATCTAGTTTTCATCTCATACTGAGGGATTTCATGATTGACTGATTCACATGAATTATTGCAGTTGTGTTATGATAAAGGATTTATTATGGCACTATTGTATTCTCTGGTTTTCTGCGTTTGAATGTAAGAATATCTCGCATTTAAATGCATTCTCCTACAGTCTGCTAGAAACCTGATGTTGACAACATACCTTTGCATCTCTCTGATACAAGTCTTCCCCCTACTCACCCTTACTACAACTCACTGTCTGGAGTATGTCTAAGACCTCA
>SNQJ01S0169968.1:11739-29310 GCA_010110895.2 Picea sitchensis
AGGTCTGGGCTGGGGCTTAGCCCTAGCCCCCGATTTTAACACTCGTTCCCATATGACCACACCTCAATGGGGTGCACACGGATTTTTTTCAAACGGCTAGCCATTTGCGCCCGCCACTTGTCAAGCCCACAGTTATTCTTGCAACAAGGGCCTATTTTGGCGTTGGGACGTGGCCACATGGCCCCCCATGTGCCCAACACCTCCGCGTTTTGGGGGCTTAGTTTCCTAATTGTTTGAAAAATTGGGACGAATTGTGGAAACGGCATGCGTGATGGGTTTAGGCATGGGAAACACCCATAATCCAGGTTACTCACATGGGAGGTGCGAATTGGCGAACCAGAGACAGCAAGCTTGAAGGAGGAAAATTGCAGGAGGCCTAACTTCTTCATTGTTTGGCCAAATGAGGTGTCGAAAAAGCCCAGACAGGGGTTTTTGGATGTTTTGAATCCATTGGCATAGTTTTAAAAGGCATTTGGACACTTCTATTGTAGTATTTTCTACTTTTAAGTTTCAGAGAGCTCAAGTGAGCTTAGGGCCACCATTGAAGGAGGCCATGCTCAGATGATCCCAAGTCCATTTTTAGTGACGGAATAGTCATTCCTTACTAATTGATATGCCTTGAACTCATTGGAATAGGTTTTGGAGGAATTTGATGACTTTTATAGGGGTTGTTTCCACAAGGAAGCTTAGGGAAGCTCAAGGCCACATGTAGAAGAGGTCATGCTCGGATGAGCCATGGTCCGTTTTCAGAGATCTAATAGTCATTTTTTGGGTTTTTATGTATTTTGAACCCAATGGTACAGTCAGTAAATCCATTGGAGTTGATAAGCATCTTGTAAAAAAATATTTGACAAACTAATCCTAGAGAGCCTAGTCCATTGATGGAGGCTCAAGGAGATGTAGCCCAACTGGGGGTGAACTCATTTCTCATCTTGTTATTGTTGTGAGTTTGTTGGTTATTATTTTATGCAATTCATTTGTTGTTGTATTCTTTAAACAACATATTTAACCTTTTAAAATCCTCACACATAAACACATAAAAGAAGCATAAACTTGACACATAATTTCTCTTGCACAACTAAGACATTGAGCAAGGTCCTGAAGTTTATTTTAATGGAGTAGAGGGTGATTGCATAGAAAAGCAAGTCAGCGCCCTATTTTCAGATCATTGATAGATAGATTTGATGATGCTTAGTTCTAATGATGTGTATATTGTTAGATCTGATCTATCTGTATGTGCTAAGTTCTTGATCTGTTAGATCTGGATAATCTGTTGATGTTAGTGCTTAAATATGGTAAGATCTCTTTCAAGGATGCAAAGCTCTATTTTACTAGTGAAGTAGATAATGATTTCATGTTAAAGAACTAAAGGTGTTGAACACTTTATTAAGTAGTATAATCACAAATATGTGTCCCAGCTAAGGTTGCAGACACTTGAGTCCCGCAACCACCCCTGCCTCTACCTCGGGTGAGACTTCATATGCTTTGTAGGTGTTTCTGAAAGGGCCGATAGTTAGGGTTTTGTTGGTGCACTCTTGTAGCGTTGAACCCTGGGTCTGCCCCTTTGCCAACAGGAAATATGGAGGAATGTAGGCTTTGATCAACCTCTTTCATCTATGTCATTCTTGGATATGGTCTGAGATATGCGTGGCCTTATCTTGGCATAAGGTTGAAAAAAGTTCTATGTTGACATCATAACTAACTGACAATTGGAAGTGGTTGAGAAAGACCAAAACCATATGATTAAAATTTCTATATGTTCCCCCCGGTAAATCAATGTACCCTTTCACTGCAACCCCCATGAGGGTGCGTTGAAATAGTCTCAAAAGAATATAATATTCATTAAGAGAATTGGATGAGCACAAAAGATGAAAAGTAGTAACATGATCACATAGATCCTCGCCAGTCTTTCCCTCGAATTTCGGAATGTCCAAGGGAAGCTTGGTGGGGATGGGGGGGCATGACGGATCATGAAGAACCAGGTCATTCATTAATCTCAACAAATTTGGTAAATGAAGTATGGCCAGAAAAGGGAGTCGGGGTTGTGGCATATGAGCCCATGCTCCCAAGAAATATTGTTGTTGAGGGATTGTAGACCATCCAGGGTTATGGTATACACCATGTCCCTATCTGGTAGGGTAATATCCTCCTCCAAATTGATTCATAAGAGGCTATATGGGCACCATACCTATAGGGACAACATAATGAGGGTTATAAAAATTTCCCCCAACTGGAGTGGCTCCATGATGGAGGTTTCCCATAACATGAAACTGACCCCCTCCAAGTGGAATTCCAAAGGATAGAGGTGGATTCATCATAAAAAATGTGTTCGTCGAAATCAGTGTGGAGGAGGAAGTGGGAAAGGACGGAATATAAGAAGTATCTTGTCCACTTGGTTGAGTAGTCCATCCAGGAAAATTGAGACTAGGATTAGACCCAAGAGGAAAAGGAGGTTGACTTCCAACTGTAGAAGTCATTTGGGGAATATGAGCTCCAACAAATGAGAGAGGAGTATGCAGAGGAGCCATTCTCGTAGGTCCAAGACTAGGATTTGCATTATTTGCTGGAATGAAGGATGAAAGTTACGATGTCATATTTCGCATACCAAAAGAGAAAGGGTTAGATATCAAAGGCATGGACTGAGAATTGTATCCATACATACCAAAAAGAGACCCAAAAGGTTTCATTACTATGGGTTGAGTAGCAACCACAGACTGGATAGGAGTAAGGATGGGAACCTCTGGCACAACAACCATTGCAGCTGAAGGAGTCGAAGGATTCCCATTAACCATAGAAGGTATAGGATTTGAGGGACTCCCGATGTCATTCAGACTTGACTCAGTACTCATAATTGTATAATCACAAGTCTCGTAGGTGGAGGTATGTGTACCACATTTAGTTAATTTACTCCTTTTAGAAGGAAAAGACTCAATATGCAGTGGTAATTTTAACAAACAACGAGACTTGCGAAGAAGTTGGTCTGGATCCACGATGACTCAAGACTCAAGATACAAAAAAAAAAGCTAGGGCCAACTAACAATCAAAGAGCACACCAAAATAGAGCAAAAAGGCCAAATTCACACAAACATGATATAGTAGCTGAAAAGGGCCCTCCCTCACTATTAGGGACCTAACCCCTCACATCGGTAGAATATTATATTCTGATGTAATAAAGGTCGATATTAATAAGGCCTAGCAATAAGGAAGAATAAGTCGAATGTAAGAAGGCCTAATAGAAGATTTCGCTTCTAGAAGGATCTTCCTCTAGATGGTTCTTTTGATAGATATATTTAGTATAAATAGGAGTCGAGGGTATGAGAAATTTTGTCTTGGATATTATTGTAATAGAGATTTTCTCGAATGGAGGTTGCCCCCTTGAAGAGGCAAGTGAACATTGCTCTCAGTAATCAAAGTTCTCATTCTGGTGTTATTTTGGTATCATATTGGTATTATTGTGGTGTTATTTTGATTATATTGTTGTTTGTCTACCATTTCTAGCATTTTATTTATGTTCTGCATATTGTTTATATCTGGAATATTACAAGTGGTATCAAAGCACTTTCCTCGGCATAAAATTGTGGGTAAATTTTTTTCCAAGGTAGAGACGTATTCTGGCATCTTTAAGCTACGGAGATATGTTGTTACATGCATAAACCCGTAGTCGAGGATTCATACACACCTGAAATACAAGTGGTACTTAAGGGCACATATGTTGGCCACCCTTGTAACCCTTGTTGGTACCCCTTCGAGTGGTAGCGCATCGGACAACACCTGTATAAAGATCGACCTAGATTTCCTAAATCCCTCTTTAGATAAATCAATCGATGGCCAGACTGCTATAGTGTCACCAAGAACAGCACTCGGGAAGATACTCTCTAGTACCTGGGTAGTCAGGTAGTATGGCTAAGGGCATGGTCTAGCCTCCTTAGTTGGTGCCTTGAGATATTGGGTCGAGTACTACTGTTGGACCCCACATGTATATCAAAGATCTATAGCACAGGACAAACCCTTGTCTGTAGAACCCTTGAATACCTAACCTTTGGGGACAGAAAAAAACAAAAAAACAGACAAGATCTATTGCCCGCAACTTTTTTTGACTTGCCAAATCACTACACATTTATTCCTGATAAAGCATTTGGGCATTTCATCACTACAGTATTCTTCAAATCAGAGTATAACTCCGCAGGTGTAAAAAAAAATTAAAAAAAATAAAGTCTGGATTTTGTTGCACCATTATTTGAGACCTATTCTATTGGATTTATCTCTTCTCCCTTATCACATTCATACCTATCATTTTTCAGAAAAAAAATTGACCCCAACTGCCTCTTTTTGGTTCCCTCGTCATCATGGGATATACCCGTAGCCAAGACTTGGAAGCTCGCTTCAATACCTTGAAATCTAATTTCATAGAGACCCAACAAGAAGTGAGACATCCCAGTGCCAATATTTCCACCATCAATAAAATCATGCATTCCTCCATTGTCACCTCAATCGAGGAACTCAAAGAAGAACTCAAAGAAGACATTACTACCCAACTTGAATCTTTTGCTTCGATGATCTACACGCATATCCCCCTTTATCTGACCCACCTTTGCATACACAAGTTGAAACTTCCTCTCATTCCCATAATATTCATCCCCATCACTTTCAGCGTGACCTACGCCTTCCGCGTGTGGATGTGACCAAATTTGATGGCTCGGATTCCACTGGTTGGGTAACTCAAATGGAACATGATTTCTCTTTGTAAAGAATTAAAAATGACTTGGCCAAACTCCGGTATGGTGTTCTCTATCTAGATTAAGAACGTTGGCAATGGTGGCAATGGAGAAAAATTGCCCGTCAAGGGTATGTTTCTTGGACACACTTTGTGGCAGATATTTATGAATGCTTTGACACTAACACCAACCATTTAGGTCGTTTGACAAAGTTGAAACAATCTAGCACAGAGGAAGACTTTATAGTTGGTTTTGAGCGACTGGATTTTCGTACAGAGGGCATGTCTGATGCTTTTTTCTGAGAATGTTTTATCAATGGCCTCAAGGATAATATTCATGCCCATGTCCTCATGGCTCAGCCTCAGAGTTGGGTGGAGGCTAATAAAGAGCTAAGGAATCACAACAGATTGTCTCTTCTCAAAACTGGAAACCCTCTTTTATTCCTCGCATTAAACCAGTAAATCCCACTCCCCCTTCTACCCCACTAAAGATCCAAAAATTTACCAAGGCTGAAATGGTTGAACACAAACTCAAAGGCCTTTGTTATAATTGTGATGACAAATATTTTCCGGGACACAAGTGTAAGGAACAAAATATTTTTATGTCCATCTCGGAGGATGTTTCAGAAGAGGATGTTGAAGCTCCCCTTGTGTCAGTGTCACCTAAAACGATTGACATAACCCCTCCCTCAAACCCTCCCAAAGTCGAACCAGTCATTTCCCTAAATTCTCTCACTAACTTCTTTGCTCCCCAAACCCTCAAGCTAATTGGCTACATCAAGCATAGGAAGGTCATCATTCTTGTTGATAGTGGAAGCACCCATAATTTTATTCATCACCGCATTTCTCAAGAAACTAATTTCTATATTCGTGCAGTCAATAATTTCCAAATCATGATTGCCAATGGCAGTTCCATGAAATGTGGAGGGCATTGTGAAAATGTTTGTCTCCAAATTGGTGACTACCACCTGAAATCTCATATGTTTGCTATCAACATGGGCGGTTGTGACATTGTGTTGGGTGCAAACTGGCTAAGGACTTTGGGTCCCATTCTCATGGATTTTAAGGAATTAACCATGCAATTCGACCAGGAGGGTCAGCAATATAAGTTCCAAGGCATCATTGTCGGTTCCCCTAAGATCATTAGTTATGATCACATGGAAAATCTGCTCAAAAAAGGTCATTCTGGCATTATTGCCCAACTCCATGCCATACAAGCAACTGAGACACCCTATGTGCCACAGGACCTCCAATCCACCCTCTCTAAACATCAAGTGGTTTTTTCCACTCCCCAGGGACTCCCTCCTTCCCGTGGTGCTCATGATCATTTCATTCCCCTTGTCCCTGGAAGCCTTCCTCCCAATATTCATCCCTATCATCACCCCTTTTTCCCAAAAAAATGAAATTGATAAAATGGTTCAAGAACTTCTTAACGCAGGTGTTATCCGCCCTAGTATGAGCCCCTACTCTTCTCATGTGGTCATGGTCCTGAAGAAAGAAGGTTCTTGGTGCATGTGTCCTAACTTTCACGCCCTCAACAAACTCACCATTAAAGACAAATTTCCCATTCATGTCATTGATGACCTCTTGGATGAATTGAGTGGCGCCCAGTTCTTTACTAAACTTTATCTTCATTATGTCTACCACCAGATCCATATGAAAGAGGAAGACATTCCTAAGACTGGCTTTATAACTCATGAGGGCCACTATGATTTTTTGGTCATGCCCTTTGGCTTGTGTAATGATCCCTCCACTTTCCAAACTTTTGTCCTTTTCTCCGTCATTTTGTCTTAGTTTTCTTTGATGATATCCTCATCTATAGAAAAAACTGGATAGACCATCATGCTCATGTGGATCGAGTTCTTCATCTACTCTCTCAGCACAAACTTTTTCCTGAAACAATCTAAATGTGATTTTGGCACCTCGGAAGTCGAGTACTTTTGTCATCTTGTTGGCAAGGATGGTGTCAGGGTGGATCCTAAAAATATTGAAGCTATGCAAGATTGGCCTCACCCAAATACTCTCAAAATCTTGTGTGGATTTCTTGGCTTAATAGGTTATTATCGAAGTTTGTTAAGAATTATGGAAATATTACGGCACCTCTCACTGCACTCCTTAAAAATAATTCTTTCACTTGGACTCCAGCAGCTTTTCAAGATTTTCAAACCTTTAAGATGGCCATGTGCACCACTCCAGTCCTGGCCCTTTTTTATTTCACCAAGACCTTTGTCCTAGAATGTGATGCTTCAGGGAAAGGAAATGGCATTGTCCTTATGCAAGAGGGCCGACCTTTGGCCTTTACCAACAAATAATTGTCTAAACGAAATTTGGGAAAATCAATATATGAAAAGGAAACGTTGTCTATTATGCATGTCATTGATCTTTGGCACCCTTATCTATTAGGGAAATGCTTCCAAATTAATACAAATCATTGAAAGCCTCAAGTATTTTCTGGAACAACGCATTTCCTCCCCAGAGAAACAAAAATGGGTGACTAAGCTCTTTGGATATGATTATGAGATAATTTACAAGAAAGGCAAAGACAATGTGGTCGTGGATGCACTTTCCCAAAAAATATGAAGATGAAGGGTCCCTTTTTTCTCTCTCCTTCATTGTACCAGATTGGCTCCAAGTTGTTCGTTGGGAATGGCTACACGATCCCAAAAGTTTGCATTTGATACAACAATTGCAATCCAATTCTCCAGTTTCCCCAGGGTACTCTTGGCTCCATGATGAGCTTCGATACAAAGGTCTTTTTCATTTAATTAAACAGTCAAAAATTAAATCCACGGTACTTTCTGAGATTTGTGCTACACCCACAGCTGGGCACTCAGAGTTTACCAAAACCTATGACATGCCAAACGTTCTTTTTTGGGGGATGGTATGAAACAGGATGCTCGTAATTTTGTGGTTGAATCTGATGTGTGTCAACGCAACAAGGGTGAAACAGTCAAATATCCTGGCACACTACAACCACTTCTGATTCCACCTGCTATTTGGCGGGATATCTCTATGGATTTTATTATAGGCTTACCTAAATTAGGAAATAAATCAATCATCATGGTGGTATTTGATCGCCTTTCCAAGTATGTTCATTTATGTGCTCTTCAGCACCCATTTACATCATCCATTGTGGCTCAACTTTTCATGGATCAGGTCTTCAAGCTTAATGGCATGCCTCTTTCTATTGTTTATGGTCACGACCCAACTTTCACCAGTAATTTTTGGCAAGAACTGCTCAAGCTACAAGGCACCCAATTGCATCTCAGCATAGCTTATCATCCCCAGACTGATGGTCAAACTGAAGTTGTCAACAAGTGTTTGGAAACATATCTAAGGTGTTTGGCATAGGAAAATAAAAATCAATGGGCTCAATGGTTACCACTTGTTGAATGGTGGTACAACACTTCATACCATACAGCTACATGCATGAATCCTTTTGAAGCAGTATATGGAAAAAATCCACCTTCAGTTCTCTCATATTTACCAAGTGTCTCGAAGGTCTAGGCAGTTGACCAAACGCTTACAGTTCAAGAGGCTATTCTTCATACCCTCAAAGAGAATTTTTTCATGGCCCAGAATCGCATGAAGCAACAAGCAAATCAAGGTCGCTTTGAATGTCAATTTGAAGAAGGGAATCAAGTGTTTCTTCAACTGCAACCTTACAAGAAAAATTCCCTCAAGGCTGACCATTGTTAGAAAATGGAACCCAAATTTTATGGTCCTTATATTATATCATTCTCAAGCATGTAGGACATGTGGACTATCAGTTAGATTTTCCCAGTCATTCTAAGCTACAACATGTTTTTCATGTTTCATGCTTAAAGAAGGTGATTGGAACTAAGTGCCAAATTCAAACCAATCTTCTCGAGTTGGATGAAGAAGGCTCCATTTGGATACATCCACAAGTATTTTTGAACCAGCGTGAGTGTCGCCTTCATCAGCAAACCATCAAGGAAGTGTTAGTCCAGTGGAAAGATACAACCCCAGCAGATGCCACTTGGGAACTAGCTTCCATTCTACAACAGTTTCCACATCTCAAGTCTTGAGGACAAGGTTGTTTTTAAGGGGGAGGGCATGTTAGGGACCTAACCCCTCACATAGGTAGAATATTATATTCCTATGTAATAAAGGTCAATATTAATAAGGCCTATAAATAAGGAAGAATAAGTCGAATATAAGAAGACCTAATAGAATATTTCACTTCTAGAAGGATCTTCCTCTAGATGGTTCTTTTGATAGAAATATTTAGTATAAATAGGAGTCGAGGGTATGAGAACTTTTGTCTTAGATATTATTGTAATAGAGCTCTGCTTGAATGGAGGTTGACCCCTCGAAGAGGAAAGTGAACATTTCCCTCAATAATCATAGTGCTCATTCTGGTGTTATTTTGGTATCATATTGGTATTATTGTGGTGTTATTCTGGTTATATTGTTGTTCATCTGCCATTTCTAGAATTTTATTTTTGTTTTGCATAATTTTCATATCTGGAATATTACACTCACTAGAGTAGGTATGTCTCTCCCAAGAGGGTCCTAAGACTCCCTTCAAAATATTGGAGGTATCATAATCAGTTATAAGGGCCCTCATGGGCTTAACAGTGCAGTCGGTTAGATTCCCCCAGAGAGGTAATCCTCCATAAAGGCTATGTGTTTTCTGACCCTTATCTGACTCAGCGTACCTGTAGAATAATCCCTAAAAGTAACCTCTGTGGCTACCTATGTCAAGCAACTAGAGCCACCTTGATATAACCAATGCGTAAGAGAACAATTATAATTTAGGTCCACCATATGGGCAAGGTAACAAAGCCCAAAATCTTGAAATCACCACCTCTCATGGAGGTAAAGGTAATAGAAAGACCCCCAAATATGAATAGATCCCAAAAAATATCTTTGACTCTAAGAAGACATTAGAGGGTTATCTATGCAACCAACTTCGCGTGACCTCATGATTAACTATGGTGTGAGCGGAGCGTCCCAACATCACTAATTACACAATCAATTTCACCACTCCATGGTGAGACACATATGTTTAGTTTAATATCCTTGAAGAATTTTACTCACTAAATCTTATTCCAAGGCCCTATATCCTATGCTTATTTGTGTACTCTGGAAAATAAAATCGCTTCTAATCAATTTTACTTAATCAGTGTTACTTTTAATGGCTTTGTTTACTCACAAGATGTGGTCGTGAAACTAATGATATTATGACTCAACATATCAAAGAAATGAATATAAACATAGTGCTAAGTGCTAATCTTAAATTCTCAAAAGATGGTAAGATTTTAAAATGAAAATTTCAATGCAACTTCTACAATTTCAATAAAATGCAATATTTCCATATGTATCAAGATCAATACTAAGAACCCAAGAGAGCAAATTCCATAATGCAAAAATGAGCAATTTTTTTTTAATTTTCGATATAAAGAAACAAAAATGCAAGGACTGAATAGTAGCTTGATATATAGACCCTACTGCAATAAAAAAGAGACAAGCCAAGCAAGACACCAACAAGAAAACACCCAGACCAATATGTAAGGACAACTAATGAAAAAGATGATAAGAAAGAATACCACCTGAAAATCTAGAAATACGAAGGTTTCCTATCACTCTGTAAGCACTCAACAACTAAGACAGATACCCAAGAAGACTTGGCAACCATTCGAACCTCCCAACAAACACCAAACTCATCCAGTAAGCCAAAAAGTTGATGTACGTTATTGTTTAAGAAAAACTCACGTATGTATGTGCCTTATAGAAGGACAACTCACGTATGTACGCGTATGTCAAGGGAAAACCTACGTATAAGTAGTAAAACATTGTCAGGGAAAGGATAATTCCAAGAAACTCAGATGCAAAGTAAAAATAGGTTGTCAAGCAATCAGGCGACGAGGAAACTCAGGCTAACAGAGAGCAAGTCAAGGCGAAAAACACTCCAAACCCCAAAATAAAATATAAATCCCCAATATGGTCGCCAATTATGTTATGAGGAAAATATATTTGTGTCATGGGGTAAACCACAATAGACAGAATGACTACAGAAATCAAATCTAATCTCAAGTATTCTATATAAATGAAATGCTAACAAGACTAGGCCAAGAGCATACCTCATCTGGACATTCTATGGAGACCACCGTTTAGCACGCAACTCAAAGCTTTATACCTGCAACATGTCCTCAACAACCAAGATACGCAAGCATATGGTGATAATATATAATGTTAGCATATAAAATAGCATAATCCATCAACATACATGACAAATACTCCCATGGAATAATAATAATTCAAATATCTGCAAGATATCAATTGGACTAGAAAATAGTATTTCTATTAAAATAATCAACAGAAGTATACAATTTACAAACTTCTATGTTGGCATGTCTCAGAATCGAGAAAATAAGTCCCGTCCATTTGGGCCTCCACCACTTCAATCATCCACCAAAGGCAAGCTCATATAAAGGACACAATGAGGTTCTCCATCAAAGAAGGAAGAGCTTGGGGGTTGAACAATGAGTTCAGACTTTAAAGGATAAAGGGATGTAGACTCAATGTGTGAAGTGGAAATTTCTCCAGAGTATCTTTTCTCTCAAAATTTGAATTATATCCTTCTTCACGGCTTGGATATGGCTCAATTTATAGCCTTCAAATGGAACTGAAGGGTCAAGTCAGAAATGGAAGGTCAAGGATCATGGATCTTGTGACGTGACATGGAAACCCGACACAATTTTTAATTTTGAGCACCAAACTCGATGTACGTGGGATGTAGGGGTGCAACCTGCATATACGCATGTTGTCTAAATGGTAGGGCGCTTATATGTGGAAAAATATTATTTTTTGGCTCTGAGAAGTACAAAAAGGGGGCTTCAAGTCTGCATAGGGAAATGGAGAGGCCATCCAAGCAAGTTGCATGGGGTGAGGTAAAATTTTCTATAACAATTATTGCTAGGTGCAATGTAAACTTGACTTCATATGAATATTGTTTATACAAATGTTTACTTTACTTGTTCGCAAGTTGAACTAACATCTCCTCTAGATAGATATTTCTTGTTTTCTCTTGTTGTTCTTGTTCTTGGAAGGTACCCTTGTGAAATATGTTTGATGAACAATCCTTGTATAAGATTCCATAAAATAATTTTATAAGTATGACACAACTGTCAGATGGGAAACGATCATAACATATAGAATCAAACTTAAAGAGACTCGGAGGATTTAGACTCAAAGGAAGTCAAAAATCAAAAGGAAACCAAAACATTCTTGTGACACTTTGTAGAAAGCAAAGGAATATGCAACAGATGGAAGCATGGACTCGCTGAGATGGAGGGATTTTATTACATAATTCCAAAACAAGAGAATTCATATTTCTCATTCAGGCATGAATCCAAGATTAAGAGGGAGCTAATCCCCGACAATATGATCCATTGAAGAAGAATCTGTAAATACTCTAAAGTATCTATCAATGTTCTTCATTGAAATTAATAGCCATGATAAGTAGCATGTGTTCAATTTGACTCTAGAAGAAGTCTTCTTCGAAAAGAAGATTTGAATATCCTTGGTTGTCCATCTACATTTATGTTCCTATGGTGGAAGTTTGGAGCCTTAAAGAAATAAGGGCATGTAATCTATATAATATTCCATGGACTCCAACATTGAAGAGAAACATGAGGAAGAACATGAATATTCCAAGAAAGAAAGAAAATTCAGAACAACCAATTGAACTAGTTTGAACCCACTAGAAGAAGTCAAGAAAAAGGAATGGAAGGAAGTTGTGATGAAGAACAATGTATGTGACAATTTGTGAAAAATACTTAAGCATTGATAGATACAAGGCGAGACTTAGGGCTAGAGGGTTCTCCCAGTAGGAGGGAGAAGACTATGATGACAACTTGTTCTAGTAATCAGATATACCTCTACATGAGCCATTATAACCAGATATCCCTCTACCTCTAATAAATTAATTGGAGAAGAATCATATGTAGAGAAGCCTCAATGTTTTGAGGTATACCAGAAAGAGACCCTTGTATGCAGATGGTAGAATACCTTGTATGGATTCAAGAAAAATTGGTGCAGAGCATCTCATGTACAACATAAGTGTGGTGAAAACTTCCTATGACAGAGGAAGTGTATTAAAATGGTTCTTAAGAAGTCTGGGATGATGGATTGAAAAACCATGGAAAACACCCATGATGACATATCTGAAGAAGTTGAGAGAATCTGATCCAATAGACCCGTCTCTGTATCGAGGAAAATCTCTCTATGGAATGGGGTAAACCACAACAGATAGAATGACTGTAGAAATCAACTATAACCTCAAGTATGCTATATAAAAGAAATGATAACAAGACAAGGCTAAGATCCTACCTCATTCAAAAGTTCGATGAAGACCACCGTTGAGCACACAACTCAAACCTTTATACCTGCAACATGTCCTAAACAACCAATAAATGAAAGCATATGGTGACAATATATAATGTTAGCATATAAAATAGAATAATCCATTAAAATACATGATAAATACGCCCATGGAATGATAATTCAAATATTTGCAAGATATCAATTGGACGAGAAAAGAGTATCTCTATTAAAATAATCAACAAAAGTATACAAGTGACAAACTTATGTGTTAGCACGTCTCAGAACCGAGAACCTAAGTCCCTTCCATTTGGTCCTCCACCACTTCAATCCTCCACCAAAGGCAAGCTCATATAAAGGACACAATCAGGTTCTCCATCAAATAAGGAAGAGCTTGGAGGTTGAAAAATGATTTCAGACTTTAAAGGATAAAGGGATGCAGACTCAATGTGAAGTGGAAATTTCTACAGAGTATCTTTGCTCTCAAAAGTTGAATTCTCTCCTTCTTCATGGCTTGGATATGGCTCAATTTATAGCCTTCAAATGGAACTAAAGGGTTGAGTTAGAACGTTTCCAGTATATGGAAGGTCAAGGATCATGGATCTTGTGACGTGACATGGAAACCCGACACAATTTTTAATTTTGAGCACCAAAATCGATGTACGTGGATTGTAGTGGTTAAACTTGCGTATACGCATGCTATCTAAATGGTAGGGTGCTTATATGTAGAAAACTATTATTTTTTGGCTCTGGGAAGTACAAAAAGGGGAATTCAAGTCTGCATAGGGAAATGGAGAGGCCATCCAAGTAATTTGCATGGGGTGAGGTAAACTTTGCTATAAAAATTATTGTTACGTGCAATGAATACTCAACTGCATATGAATATTGTTTATATAGATGTGTATTGTACTTGTTCACAAGTTGAAATAACATCTCCTCTAGATAGATATTTCTTGTTTTCTCTTGTTGTTCTTGTTCCAGGAAGGTACCCTTGTGAAATATATTTGATGAAAAATCCTTGCAGAAGCTTCCATAGAATAATTTTATAAGGATGACACAACTATCAGATGGGAAAAAATCATAACATATAGAAACCAACTTAAGGAGACTCAGAGGAGTCAAACTCGAAGGAAGTCGGAAATCAAAAGGAAACCAGAACATGCTTGTGACACTTGGTAGAAATCCGAGAGACATGCAATAGACAAAAGCATGGACTCTCTTAGATGGAGGGAGTTGATTACAGAATTCCAAAATAAGAGCATGCATATTTCTCATTCAGACATGAATCCAGGATTAGGAGGGAATTAATCCCCAATGATTTGATCCATTGAAGAAGAATCTGTAAGGACTATGAAGTATCTATCAATGTTCTTCATTGGAATTAACAACCATGATAAGCAGCATGTGTTCAGTTTGACTCTAGAATAAGTCTTCTTCGAAAAGAAGCCTTGAATATCCTTGGTTTTCCATCTACATTTATGTTCCTATGGCGGAAGGTTGGACCCTTAAAGAAAGAAGGGCATGTAATCTATATAATATTCCATGGACTCCAACATTGAAGAGAAACATGAGGAAGAACATGAAGATTCCAAGAAATAAAGAAAAGTTAGAACAACCAATTGAACTAGTTTGAACTCACTAGAAGCAGTTCAGAAGAAGGAATGGTTTGATGAAGAACAATGTATGTGAGAAATTGTGAAAAATAATTAAGCATTTATAGATACAAGACAAGACTTAGGGCTAGAGGGTTCTCCCAGTAGGAGGGAAGAGACTATGATGACAACTTGTTCTAGTAACCAAATATACCTCTACCTGAGCCATTATAACCAGTTATACCTCTACCTCTAACAAAGTAATTGAAGAAGAAGTGTATGTAGAGAAACCTCAAGATTTTGAGGTATACCAAAAAGAGACCCTTGTGTGCAGATGGAAGAAGACCTTGTATGGATTTAATAAAAATTGGTGCAGAGCATCTCATGTACAAAAACAATGTGGTGAAAACTTCCAATGACAGAGGAAGTATATTGAAATGGTTCTTCAGAAGTCTAGGATGATGGATTTAAAATCCATGGAAAAATGCCATGATGACAGATCTAAATAAGTTGAGAGACTCTAATCCAGTAGACCTGTCTCTGTATCGACAATTGATTGTCTCATTAGTGTACTTGGAGAATACTTAGTCGGATATTTTCTTTGTGCGACATTTGAGTTATGATATACAACTGCATGGATTTATTGATTTAGATTGCGTAGGGAGTGTAGTTGATAGAAGAAGTGTTGATTGGATATGTTTCAGTTTGAGATTTTCCATGATGTCATGGGCTAGCAGGAAAATATAATTGTGTTCCACTCATCACTGCAGAAGCAGAGTATATTGCAGATTGTGATACTTGTACGGAAGTAGTGTGGCTCCGTAAGTTGGTTTTTGGACTGTCTGATCAAGTGTTGGATTTGATCATGATATATTGTGATGATCAGAGATATGAAAAGCTTTCAAAGAACCTGATGTTCCATGACAGGTCGAAGAACATTGATATCAAGCATTATTTTATCCATGATAAAGTCTAGAGGGAGAAGTGGTTCTCCAGTATATCTCCACAGATGAGAAGATAGCAAATATTTTGGTAAAGCCTCTATCTAAAAGTTTGTGTACTTAAGGGACAAGTCGGGGCTCATAGAGACGACTTCCTTATTGAAAAAGGAAGTGATTACTCCCATGTTAGGAGGGAGAAATGATATGTTAATTATTTATGGATAGTCATTTTCCAGTTTAGAAAATGGCCTAGGTTGGGCAGTTCCTTTCCAGTCCGGAAAGTGGTTCGATATTTCTGACGAAAAATCATTTTCCAATTCGGAAAATGGTCTATATCTGACAGTCATTTTTGTAATGAAAATGGTCCAATATATTGTTGATGTACCATAGACAACGATTCTCCTTGTGGCTAGTGTGGGGGAATGTTCTAGGACAATCATTCTTCTTGGAAGTCACTCTAAGTAGTGGTCAAGTAGAATGGTCTTCCTCATTGGGTAGTCATTCTTTCAAAGTTCATAGTTGTGAGTAGTTTTGAAAAATGGTATGTTTTGAAGGTCGGTGTAGGACAATCATTTCCATAGGAAATGGTCTAGATATTCATTCCCTAGGGCAGACTCATTCTCTCTAGGTTTTACTATGATTAGTGTCGGAGGAATGGCCCAATTAAGTGAATGGTCCAGGTTCAAAAATCAAGGACAGACATTCCCTAGGCCAAACTCATTCTCTCCAGGTTGCACTATGATTAGTGTCGAAGGAATGGCCCAGTTAGGTGAATGGTTCAGGCTCAGAAATCAAGGACAGATATTCTTCTAATATTGGAAAGAATAGTTCAGATATACCATGGCTAATGTTTTACTTTCTGAGGGCATATTCTCTTCCATATCTCACAGACGTGAGTGGAAGAATGGCCCAAATGACTTAGTTTGTATCATGATATTGTTTATGTAGGTTGATATCAAATGATATGATTTTTGTGGAGACTGTATGTTTCTGGATAGTAGTTGTATGCTACTATGCTGGATGGGATCCACTAATAGTGACTATGTGTCACTGGTTATTAGTTGTGTGCTACTAGGAGTGGTTTTGTATTATTGCGTAGTAGTTGTGTAATACTATGGATAGACACAATTGTGTTCTATTGGATGGAATTCTTCTGATTGCCATGGAGACTACCACTAGTGTTGGAGATGATTTCAACTAGATGGATATTGAGTGTGTTGATGGACAAATATTATCTAGGAAGAGAATGGTCTAGGAAGAACATATTGTTGGTGGACATACATCCTTCCTATGGAGGATGCTCCAGGTTGAAAGATTGTTGATGTACCATGGACAACTATTCTTCTAGGAAATATGTTTAGATTAGAAGAATTGTTTGTCTCCCTGAGTTCACAGTAGTGACCAGAGTGGAAAGATTGGTGCAAGACAAACATTCTCGTTGAGTTCACAGTAGTGGCCAGAGGGAAAATTATCCAGGATAATCATTCTTCTTGAACGTATATCTGGATTAGAAGAATAGTCCTTGCAGCCCATGGTGTGACTTCCAGCACCTGTTGGAACAATTATTCTTCTAGGACATATGTTTGGATTAAAAGAATGGTTCGTGTATCACTTTATGGAGTGAGTGACTTATCCAACATCATTCCTAATTACTCATATGGAGTATGTATTTGAGAGATGATGTATTTGATGTTATCATATGATATTGACAGTGACGATGTTTCTCGTGAGTTGATCTACGTGATCATGAGATAGCTTGTGTGGATATGATGATGCTACCGGTTGAATGGCATGTTTGTGCTCTGTTGACCACCCATTTAGCAAAGGTGGTAAACTCATGTGCCATGAAGATGCATCACCAGATGCACATTTGATGAAGACAGTTTTGGTTCTACTTGGGTATCTGATACCCCAGCACAAAATTTTGTAAACGAAATTTCCGCACCCCTGCGTGGGTTGATAATGTAATAAGTCT
>SNQJ01S0169968.1:32261-44842 GCA_010110895.2 Picea sitchensis
GAAGGAAGAGGTTCCAGTCAAGGTGACAGTGTGGATTTGGAACCTAGACATTGTGTCTCTGAGGACACACTAAGTGAGTTGGACTTAGCTCACGCTAGCAAGTGTGTATTAGGACGGCAACATGCTCAATACCATTTCCTTTAATATTTCCCTAGATAGGAGGGAGTGTTTATATTGTGGTAGTTGTGGGAGGTATTAACCTCCACGTGTAACCTTTGACAAGACTAGGATATTCCTGGAAGCAAGAGAAACCCTAAAACGTTGGATAATAACCCTAAAAGACAAGTCGGGTCAAGAGAATATTTAATATTGAGTTATTAGCCTCCATAAAAAGAAGTCGGCCTAGTCAAGTGAGATAGAGAAGTATAAATAGAGGGCGATAGAGCTCATTTGACACTCACTCACTCACAACTGCATAAGACTAGTGGTGTGCAAGTTTGGAGAGGGAGTGCAGTTGCAGCTGCTACAATTGGTATTTCATCTTTTGGTTGGAATTTCTCTTAGTTATGGTTTGGAATTTTTGCTTGGTATTTGGTTATTCTTACTTGGTGCAATAGCCTTGGAGAAAGGTGCACTACCTTGGTTGGAAATTGGTCTGCTTATGGAATTATTTTGTTTGTCAAGGTTAAGGTGCTCGGGGGTGGCCTTTGTTCCTATGGTTGGGTGACAATATTTCTATATTGTCTATGGAAAAACAAGCACATTTATTTATTTCTAACAAGCTCATGGGTCCTGCATATACGAAGTTATAAACCAAGCAACCCTATTAACTGGAGTGGCACGAACATATGAAATTTGTGTGCGAGACTCAAAATGTCCCATAAGAAAAAGGTACATCCCACAACCGATGCTCTTTGCAGCCACCTGAGAGTTTTCAATCCAAGGGATAGTAGTCCCAAGGTTAGTTGCCATGTTAGAAAGGTTGTATGCCACCTTATCGATGGTACCAATTATTCCCTCGTGGGGAAAACATATAATCTAAAATATTGTTGAGATGACATCTATCATGGCATATGTCCAACTTCTTCCTAACAACATAGTATAGTCAAGTGGTGCGTCGACTAATTTAACCTCTAAACAAATGGACTTTCCCCCTAGTGTAAACGGACAAGAATGAATCATACCATGTGGTCGAAATGAGCTTCCATTGAAGGAATTCAAGAGTGTGGGAGAGGGGTTAAGCTCAGGAGGATCGATATCTTTCCAACATGAAAAATACATTACGCACATTAAACAACCTTCATCAATGATGGTTCTCTTAACTAAGATATTGTTCCAAAAAACACCAATTTGAATTACTACATGATATGGAAGGCATGGCCTCACATTAGTAGCATCAAACTTCATTACGAGCTGACTAGAAGAATCAACAACTCCTATGGAAGAAAACAACGCAGTGCACTGCGAGGGCCAACTTTGGAGCACCTCCAAAGAGGACATTACACAAGGCATCTGAGCCAAATTCTCAACAATTGAATAATTGGGATTGGCTCCTGCATTAGAGTTATCTATTTTCCTTTTGTAAACACCCTTAGGTATTCGCGGTGTTGTCTCTTTTCCAAGTTTCTCTATATGGAGGGGGGCCTGATCCTCTGAAGTTTTCTTAACCTTCTCGATCAACTCTTGATTATCATAATTATGATAATGTGTTGACAAATATAAATCCTTTACCTTTAAATGGCTAAGCATGTTTTCTACTTCTTTATATCTATCAGAGGGGGGAGCACTTGAAGTGCCCCCTTGTGGGTTGAAGTTGGAAGCACCATCTTGCAAATTCTTCCCTTGTGAGAAAGGGTTCTTCAACACAGGAGGTTGTTGTTTTTTATTCAATTTAATAAGACACTAGGCTTCTTCAATTTTTGGGAACTGATGTGTAAGGTGATCGTCGTTAAAAATATTGCAAGGAAACTTCACCTTCCTTTTTTCATCCTTGGCCCCCTCAACATTCTTATCTGACTTTTTGTTGTATCCCCCACCACCTTTCTTACCCTTTCCTTTTTTCATATCTCTGAGTTGTTGAGGACCCTTCGAAGTCTTCGCTTGCACATAATTTATGTTAGAATACTAGGTGGTTGGGGTTCTTGAGACAGAGGTTGGACCGGCAGTAGGTTTTTGAATATAAATTTTTTGCATATGGCTAGTGGCCAGTTCTACGGATTTCATTTGAGAAAAACCCACTATACCATCGACATGTGGTTTAGACCTTGTCTTTTCCAAGTCGAGATTATATCGTGGCACGTTCATCATAATCTCATGGAATATGCCTGACTAAGAGTATATGATCTCTAACTGTTGCATCTAAAAGATTACTTGTTGCCATGAAAACACCCTCGAAGTTGCAGCTCTTTCGAAATATATGGGAGTATATATTTAAAGAATCATTCAAGGAGGGACTCTGGTGGAACCATAGCCTTAATTAATCTCTTCCTTATCCTTCATTCTCAAATGTGACTAGAAATGTGTGTGGTGTTATCTTTCTCAAAATTATCCAACAATTTTGTCTCGACATCGTACCAGACAAGGAGTTGGAAATGGTTTAGGAAAACCATGGCTAAATCATCGAAAGTTGAGTAATTCCCCCTCTTGAGTTCAATATACCACTTGGCACCGTCTCCAATGAGAGTACGTTGGAATAAATGAAATCAAATCAAATCTTCATTAAGTGAGTTGGACGAACACCATAAGTGGAATTTTGTAACATGGTCTTGCGGATCCTCACCTTTTCCCTTCTAATTTTGGAATATCCAATGGTATTCTAGTTGGGACCGTATTCCAACTAGGGTCATGATGAAGGGGATCATTCATCAAATTGGATAAGTCTAGAAAATGTATCATTTCTAGAAATGGTAACCTAGGTTGCTTCATTGACTAATGAGCAACCTGAAAAGAAGGTCATGGGTTATAACCGGAATGAGGCTTCCAGAAATATTTTTTTATCAAACCAGTGCTTGGGATGAAGTCTTGTTGGCCCTGGCTAAATGGAGGAACACCTCCACCCATCTGATTCCCAAAATAAGAACTGAGGTTTCCCCTAGTGGACCCCCCATACATGGGAACAAATCCTGGCATGGGGGTAGAGTGACCGGGAAAGGGGCTTCCCCCTTGCGGCATCTTTTGAGAGGGATTTCATTGGACTTGGAGAGGGGTTCTCCCCAAAGGTTCCCCTAGAAAAGACAAAGGTCCTTTTCAGGGGGTAGACTGACCTGGGAAGGGGTTTCCTTCTACCAAAACTATATATGCGATGAAATACTAACTCCTTAACCCACCATAAATTGTGAACAGGGTTGATGTATATGACATACTAGTGGATTGAGTCCCACTACCCATGGAGGAGCCCCATCCCCATGTAGGATTAGGGACGAAATACTAGACAGTTTCACTTTCGATGAATGGGGTTGATGGAGGAATGTGTCCTCCGCCCCAAGACATGGCTTGGTAATGAGCTGGTGATCCAGGTGGATATTGATGGCCACCCACCTGTTCCAAATTCCAACTGGCTCATCTTGACAGTTTTCAGTTCAACATGTTTCTCTATAACGCAGACATTTATTTTTAATTGTGGTTTATGCACTTCTGGGGCTGTCATGAATCCCTACACATCATCGAGGTGGATATTGGTGGCCTCCCACCTATTACAACTAGATTATTTTGGAATTTTTCATGTTAGTACATCTTTTTGTACTTCGAGGGCCATTTTGGGGTCCTAAACGGTGTTTTCTTGGCTTTCCACTGTCAAACTATAAACAGAGTTAGATTTTGATATCATAATGCGTAATTCTCGAAAATACCTTTCCAGCGGGCTATCACATTCCTAAAACAGAGATCTTATGCAAAAGTTACGACTCTGGGAAGTTGATGTACTAACTTACCCCAACGGGGCCCACATGACTTTTGGCACTTCATCTCCTAGGGTTAGGTTTTTGGATGTCTAGGGTTTTTGCATTCATGTTTATCATAAAAGATTCATTTAGAGCCTCATTGTACTCATATTCTTTTGAATGAGTGTATCCATCACATATCTTCTCAAAGATAAATATTCCACCATTCTAGCGAGTCTTGCACTCTGTATTTTTATAGTCTTTGTACATTTCTTTAATTAATAGAAATCATGTATTGTTGTATTTCTTTGTTTCTAGAAATTTTTATGTGTATTTCATTGTAATATCTCTTATTTCATTTCGTCCTAAAAATAATCTGGATCAGTGGTATGAGAGAAGTATGCTCTTTATCATTTTTCAGTGCATGTCCCCAACGAGGTCTGAGTTCAAGTTGGGTCTCGATCTTGTCTCCCTTGAGGACAATCTCTCTCGCATGCCCAAGAAACCCTCTATTGAAGAAGAAAAGAAAAACGATGGAACATAACATTTTGTTAACTTGTTGCTTGAGCAAGCTCTCGCAAGACAGAGAGACGAAATGATGGAGAATTGTTCCCACATCCTTCAACATATGTCGATAGCAACAGGCACATATTCATCAAGCTGCCACTTTGGAGGAACCTCTCCCTTCAAGGTACAACTTAATTTTTATATTCCCGTATTGGAAGGTCAGATAGATGCAGATTCCTTAGAAAAATAGTTAAATCTACTAGAAGGTTATTGTTGGCCCTTGGTTATGAAATTTAGTGAAAATAAAGGAAGAAAAGGAAAAATGTAAACTGCGCGGAAGAAACAATGACTGTTACTAGGTCGAAGTGAGAAAAAGAGCAGAAAAGACGAAGCGAAGTAAAAGGAAGCAAGTCGTTGGATGAGGAGATCGAGGATGACAAATCCACAAGGAAGAAGGATCGTAGACAGCTTAACAAGAGGAAAAATCCATCGTTGGATTCTTTGGAGCACTGTGCGAGAAGGAAGGAAAGACAGGTTGGTGAAGCCCTAAAAATGTGAGTCAAGTTGACCTAGGGTTTTAGACACCTAGGGTTTTGGTATCTAGGGTTTTGACACCTAGGTTTCGGTCTAAGGATGTCGGTGAGTGATTGTAATGCATAAACAGAGGTCTAAAGGACCTGGGATGGGTTGTTGTTGTTTTTTTTACTATTGTCGGTGTTATGATTGTTGTTGTGTGATCGAGTGAGTAATATCGAGTGAGAAAGAAGTGTTGAGTATGAGAGCCTTCTGTATTGTAATATCTTCAGTTGGGTGTGAAGATCAACCCTGCAACTAGGTGCGTAGGGAGGGGAGAGATAGCGAGGAGAAGAAAAAAGATCCATTAGCTGAGAGCGTAGACAAGAACTGTATGCTTCATATTAATATATTATAAGCACAGTTCTATGGACGTAGACCTAGAGAGAGGGTGAACCACGTATATCTTGTGTCATATATGTGATTGGTGTTTTGTTCTTAGTCATTGATATACTACTATTGCATTGTTGTATTAGATTTGATAGATAGTTGTGTGGAGTAGATCTAATATGATAAGTGAAATATGATTGTTGTGTTGAGTTTGTATTGGATCCACTTGATATCCCCTTGGTTGTAGACATCTTTGTCCTGCAACCCCCCCATAGCTTCTTCGGGTGAGACTTCATTTGCTTCACAGGTGTTTTCGAAAGGGATAGTAGTTAAGGCTTGTTGGTGTGCTCTTGGAGATGAACCCTGGGTCTGTCCCTATGCCAACAAATGGTTCCATTGTCGGGACAGGAATCTTCTTGAGGGGATGTCAAGGTGGTTTCTCTCAAATACAGAAATTCAAAAGTGGATAGACGATCAAGAAAGGGACTTCGCTGAAGCCCAGAACAAGAACCCTAATCTTGGTACAGAGGATTGGTTGGAGAGATATATCTTTACTGATATACATGAGATTTTCTTTGGAGGAATCCATCAGGAGCTATATGAGTGGTTAGCTAGATTAGCATATACCCAGTTTGAGATCAGATCTAGACATCCTGTGGTTTGGACGTCGGCGCTAATCAAGAAGGTCAAGAGAGTTGATAATGTTGTGTCAAGAGTAGTAGATCATTGGTTTGATAGCACCATTGGAGGGTACATCACTGAGTTTTATGTTGACTGAGTAGAGTCATATAGCCAAGATGAGAGATATTTCTTCAAGGGACCCAGAGGAAAATTTTTACATTTTCTAAAGCTGAGGATCAAGATTCTATTGCATGAGAAGAACATCTTGAAGATACAGTAGATTGGGTGGATTTGAAAAAGCTAATGTTCAAGAATTCGGACAGCGACAACGACATAGAGGCTGGACATACGCGTAGTGGGAGAGCATTCAGAGAAGTTCATCTTGCGACCCTATTTAAGTAGAACTATGGGGACCTGGGTTTCTATAGTGGAGAAGAGGTAGATATGAGGGACAAAGAGCATTCAGAACCCGCTAGGGCAGAGGAAGGGAAAGCTGAAGAACCTCGCCGGGAAGAGCCAGAAAATTCAGGAACTGCACTGACTGTTGAAGTAAGTACTATTATCCCTGTTGTTGATTCAGTAGCATTAAGCAATCAGATTAATCCAAGCCACTAGAGCATTCAGAGAACTGTCACTAGTATTCCACCACATACTCAGTTAGGAACCCTAGGAAGATCTATGGAAGATGAGATGAGGCTTCCTATTTTTAGGGGAGATGGATCTAAAGACCCTGATCAGCATTGGTTCCTATGTGAAGCTGTATGGAATATTAAGAATGTCACCGATGAAGCTGTTAAAAGAACTCAGTTTAGTACTACCCTAAGGGATCGTGCACTGAGCTGGTAAATGAAGCTTGTCCAAGGACTTGCATAGCCTAAGCCATTGAATGAGGTCAAGAATGCGTTGATTGCAGAGTTCAGGAAACCCAATTCGGAGTCACAATGTATTACAGAGCTGAAAGAGATCAAGAAGAAGGTAGTCGGACCTATTTGGGAATTCGATCAGAGATTCAAGACCTTAACAGGTCGATTGACTTTTCAGATCCCAGATGAGCAGAACAAAGAATGGTTTATTGGTTCCCTCTTACCACACATCAAAGTTCCTCAGATGCAACATAAGATTGATTCATAGGCTGAGGCATTGGAGATCACCATGAAGTTAGAATCAACCCCTATGGGAGAATCCATCTCAGGTATGAGTCAAATATTGAGTCAGTTAACTAGTTTGTCTATACAGGTCGAAGATATGAATAAAGACAAGGGAAAAGTTAAAAGAGAAGACATGTGGTGTGTCAGATGCAGATCAAAAGGCCATGAAAAGGAACAATATCCCCTATTTCATGAATACTTGGCCTCTGGAGCTCTGAGCCCTTTGAGGAAAGTCACCCTACCCTGGTGAGAGGTATGTAGAAATAAACATCGCCCTAGTGAGTGTTATTACATGCAAAAATACGTTCAGACACCCAAAACTTTGTATTGCATGTTATGTAAGTCTGTAGGGCACAATGATAGGGATTGTAGGGCTTATTACCTCATGCATGAAATTTTGAGAGACATATACAAGATTCAAGGTGAAGTATAGAAAGAAGGAAACATTATGCAGTATAACTCCCCTGGGAGAGGAAACTTCAATCCTCGCGGTGGATTCAGAGGATGAGGACAAGGAGGAGGTATGAGTTGAGGCCGAGGACAAATCATTTGTTGCAACTGCGCACAACCCGAACACTTGGAAAGGGACTTCCAGAACCCTTTCACTACTTGAAGCTACTGCAGTTCCTTCGAACACATTATAGAGGATTGTCCTATGTTGCTAGCTAAGATTCAGGAAAGAGGAGGACCTCAGAAGAACCCGCAAGTGAAACTGATATATGCTAAAGCTCGCATAGAATACCCTAGATTCATTGTTATCACTAGAGGATGTGTTGTTACAGGAGAAGACAGACTGGCCCAAGGAAAGACTAAAGAAGAATCAAGAGTCAGGAAAGCTACAGAGAATACACAAACCTTTGATGCAAAGAAAGAAAGACAAATATTTGAGGAGGCAAGAAAAGAGTTCAAAGAAGACCAAGGTTATTCATCAAAGACACATCCAGAAGTAAGAGAATATGGAATGTCTTTGGCATTTGACCAGTCTGCTTCGTCAAAAGAAGGAAAATAGGTAAGCAAGATCATGGAATTTTTATATACTTGTATTAAGTTGATTCAAGATGAGAGCGTTGTACAAGAGCTACAAAATTTAATCAGACAGTATGAGATAGGAAGGATATATCCTTTACTGAATAAAGCAGTACATCAACTATCCAAGAAGAGAAGGACAAATAAGGAATTACACTTGAATTCTCATATAGGTGAATATGATATAGACTATGTGGTCCTCGACTTAGGGTTAGAGCTTAATGTCATGACGAAGCAAACCTGGGCACTGATGGGAAAACCGAAGTTGATTTATTCCCCTATCATACTTAGGATGGCTAATCAAAAAGCTTTAAGCCCCTTTGGAATATTGGAACATGTCCCTGTGGACATCGATGGAGTAAGAACGTTTGCAGATTTTGAGGTAATTGAGATAGTTGATGAAAGCTTCCCTTACCCTACGTTGTTGGGAATTGATTAGGTTTTCAATAATTCCACTATGATTGATTTAAAGAAAATATGTATGACTTTTGAAAGAGATGTCCTTAAGGTCATTAAACCATTAGATTTATATGAAGGTCATCGATACACAGAACCTATCAGGGAAGAAGACCGCGCATATGAACTGGAAAACATATACAAATTAATAGCCAGACAGCAGGATTACATTAATCCTACAGTTGATGGAAACCTAAGCTATCGAAGTGATAGTGCATGCTCATCAGATTCAGAAGAATCATTGGAGAACTGGAAGAACAAAATGTATGAAGTATCTACAAGGAGATGTGCTAGATTAACCAGAGAAGTTCATTGGATTGGCACAACAGTAAGTAACTTACCCACTTTTGATGGTCTAAATCCTTTAGAAACCTTCTTGTCAAAATTCGAAGAAAGTGTACCAACATAACAGAGATTGTTGGCAATGGATGAGGCCTTGAAAGAAACACCAGCAAGATGGTGGGGGACACACAAAAATAACATTACAGAATGGGTACAATGTCGTACCCTGATGACCGCGTGGTTCTCAACACAAGTAGAACGCTGCCAAGTTTGGTACACAGGTCGAAGCTTCCCAAAGGACCATGTTCAAAGTTGCAAGGAATCCTGGAGAACCATTCCTCAAGAGCAGTGGGTGCACAAGTTCATTAACACACTAGACACAACCCCTATCAACCGGTACCTTCAAGCGGATCTGCACCTCATCACTGCAGATTGGGAAGATATGACTCATAAATTTGTAACCACCTTCTTATTTTATAGTCAATATCCTTCAGTAGATCAAGCGTTACAGATTGTAAGATAGAAAATATTTGAGGAGGCCTCTAGCCCCGCTTTAGAACAAGAAGAGGACGAATGGATTGCGCCTCTCCAGAAACTGCAAGGTTGTTACAACATCAATGTTGATGAAGAGGATGATCCTAGGAAGGTGAACATTGTAGAAATAGAAGGACAGAGAGATGTGGAAGGAACGGGAGTTGAGATACCATTCATTGGATAGTCAATCAAGATAAGGAAGTTCAACATTGGAATAGAGCAGACACCGAAGTTTGCAAATGTTGGAGATTACTGGGATGATGCTACTATTGACAAAATCAAAGAGTTACTCCATGAATATCAGTACTTGTTTCCGATCAAGTTCACTGATATGAAGGGAATTAAAGGGCCTATGGGAGAGATGAGGACCCCTTTGAAACTAGATGCAAGACCAGTCAAACAGAGACCCTACAGATTGAACCCTAAATATAAGGAGAAAGTGAAGATTGAGCTCGAAAGAATGTTGGAAGTAGGAATTATAGAACCTGTTGAAGAGTCAAAATGGATTAGCCCTATTGTGGTACAAGACAAGAAGACATGAGAGATTAGGATCTACGTAGATCTCAGGAAGCTGGATGATGCTTTTTTTCATGACCCCTTCCCTACACCATTCATTGATGAAGTGTTAGATAATGTGGGAGGCCAGGATGTATATTCTTTTACCGATGGATATTCAGGATACCATCAGATCCGGATTGCCAAGGAAGATCGACATAAGACCACATTTTCTACAGAATGGGGATCCTACCAGTATACAGTGATGACATTTAGATTGAAGAATTCCCCATCTATCTTTTCCAGGGTGGTGGTCGAAGCATTCAAGGAGTTTCTGCATAAATTTCTAGAAGCATATTTTGATGATTGGATTGTTTTTAGTTTATTGAAAGATCATATTGAATGTCTAAGGCTAATGTTGGACAAATGCAGGCAGTGTCAAATTGCCTTGAATCTGAATAATTGCATCTTATTCTCACCATTTTGAGTGTTATTAGGTCATATTGTATGCAAGCAGGGATTGTTGGTCGATCCATCTAAAATTGCCATTATAGTTGATATGCCACCTCCTACTTCAGTAAAATAGTTGCGCACTGCGCTAGGGCATACTGGATATTACAGGAAGTTCATTAACGGATATTTCTAGATTACAGCACCCATGGAGAATCTTTTGAAGAAACACTGCCATATTAGTTGGACAGAAGAATGTCATCAGAGATTTGACACACTGAAACAAAAAATGGTTATTGCGCCTACTATGGTTTTCCTAGATTGGAGCAAGGAGTTTCATGTGCATGTCGATGCATCTTCCATTGCCTTAGGAGCAGTGTTAGCAAAACCTGGGGATGGAGATATTGACCATACATTATCTTTTGCTAGTAGGAAGCTATCAACAGCAAAGATCAACTACACCACCACTGAGAGAGAGGGGTTAGCCATGGTGTATGCGCTACAGAAATTTCACCACTACTTGTTGGGAGGACACCTTTAAATGTTTAATGATCACTCTGCGTTGAAATACCTAGTAAACAAGCCATTTTTGGGGGGGATAATATGTAGATGGATTATGATATTTCAGGAATATGACTTTGAGATCGTAGTTAAACCAGGAAGAATGAACAAAGGTCCTAACCACTTGTCAAGGTTAGAACATGGAGAAGAACCCACTAGTTTGGAGGACACACTGTTGGATGCATAGTTTCTAACCATTAGAAGGATTGATGACCACTTCGCAGAGATAATCCATTTCATGTCAACAGGAATGGCACCAATCGAATATACAATTCCCCAGAAGAAACATCTAGTAGTGCACGCTGCAGACTTCTCACTTATAGTTGGACAGCTATACAAAATGGGACCTGATGAGATATTGAGAAGGTGTTTTATGGAGGTAGAGTGACCATTGATCCTCACATAAGCTCATGAAGGTATCGCAGGAGGACACTACGCATGGAAATCAACTGCACAGAAGGTTCTTAGAGCTGGCCTTTGGTGGACTACCTTACACAGAGATGCTAAAGACTATTACAAAGCCTGCGATGTATGACAAAGAGTTGGGAAACCATCCAGAAGAGATGAAATGACATTAACACCACAGTTGACCCTATAAGAATTTGAGAAATGGGCCATTGACTTTGTGGGACCTATAAACCCACTAGGCAAGTGGATAGGAGCAAGGTATATCATTACTGTGACAGAGTACTTGACCAGATGGGCCGAAGCAAGAGAAGTTAAGGACTGTAGTGAAACTATATCTACATGCTACATAATTGATGACATCATAACTAGGTTTGGATGCCCAAATATCCTTATGAGTGATCAAGGCACACATTTCATAAATAAAACAGTTGAAGCCATGACTGAGGAATTTGTAGTCCGCCATCAGAAGAGCACGCCTTATCATCCACAAGAAAATGGGATAGTGGAAGCATTCAACAAGATCTTGGAGACAGTGTTGATGAAGATTTGCAGTGTGAACATGGATGACTAGGATTTAAGAGTACCAGCAGTAATGTGGGCCTATAGAACCACTTTCAAGAAGTTAACAATGCAAACCGCTTTTAAGTTAGTATATGGTCTCGAAGTTGTTGTCCCAATGGAATATTTGGTACCAAGCCTAAGAATTGCTACCTTTACAAATATGGATGACACTGGCGTTGTTAGAGAGAGACTTGCACAATTGGTTGAACTAGATGAAGACAGATTTATTTCAAGATTCCATCAGCAGGTACAGAAGGAAAGAGAGAAGGCCTATCATGATAGGCACATCAAGAAGAAGGCATTTAAACAAGGTGATCTAGTACTGGTATATGACAGTAAGTTCACCAAACATCCTCAAAAGTTCAGAACGCATTGGCTTGGGCCATATGAGGTCGCCTATGTTACATAAGGAGGAGTTGCATAGTTGAAAACTTTGAAGGGAGAATGGAAGGAAGGATTAGTGAATGGGATTCGGTTGAAGTTGTATAATGACAACCAACTACCTCACAGATCTCAGTAAAACCATGAGGAAAAAGGTCTAGGTACTAGGTGCAATTGAAATTGGGTACTAGACAAAGAAAATGCAGTCTGCACAAGGAAGGAGAGGAGGCATAGAGAAGAAAGCGAAGGCTACACTATACAGTCTAAATTCAAAGTAAAACATAAAGGTCATATCTGAAGTGCCTCAGGACGAGTCACAGGTGAGTTTTGGGGGCCTCTTGGCCCTTGTTTATGTTAGAAAAACAGGACCGCGAAGCAATAAAATAAAACAAATGCAGAAACAAAACACAGAAGACACACAATACAAGAG
>SNQJ01S0169969.1:0-20649 GCA_010110895.2 Picea sitchensis
ACTAACCCTAACACTGCTAACCTAGGCTGACGTCATACCTGACGCAACAACCCTTTTGACTATTAAATAAGCAATTAAATTGATGACGTCAAGCATTTATTGAACAATTATTGATTGAAAATACTGTTGGCTTGGTCATTTTTGTAGATATTGAAGAATTGATGATCTTGCATAGGTTATTTAGCAAAACGTTGTTTTCATATTATCTATTACATTGCTTATTAAATGAAATCATATAGTTAAGAAGTACTAACCCTTTTAGTTATAGCCTGCAAATATACATATTGTGTTGTTATTATCTTGTTCCGGGCAAGTGTTTTCAATAGGGACTTCACTTCTTTATTGGCTGATTAGTCGGGCTATCTGATACTGGTGGTAACCTACGAGGAGAGAAATCTTAACGCTTGACCTTGTATCTATTGCCTCTTCAAACCCTAGGTAACGGAGGACGTATCCCCTGGACTAACCTCCCTAAACAGAAAGAACCTCCCCATCGAGGTGACATTGGGTGGGGAAGGTTCCGGTTACGCCAATTTGTCCTCTATCCTATAGCCTGTGACCTAAAATACAAACTGCGCGATAACATTTTGGTGTCGTTGCCGAGGAACACTGATTCAATCTTCCTCAACGACAAATCTTTCGGTAAGCCTTGCCTCAAGGACCTTTTCTCTTAGAAGCTTACCTGGCAACTCCACTAGACTTTATTCCCCTATTCTTTGATAGTTTCAGGAAAACTATCTGGCGACTCCACTAAATATTTCTTAGGGTTCCACATTACTTTCTGTGGTATTTTCAAATTATGGGATCATGGCACACTGGGAACAAATGTATCCAAGTATTGATTTCAGAAGTTTTCAAGGATACCCAAATTACTTTGTTACAAAATGGCTAGACAACTCTCCAACATTTTTGGGGCTCCCAGCTCCTCACATAGTAAATTTTTTGGAGCAGTTGAGCGAGATAAAGTTGGGAGGAGAAGATGCTCTTATAAAGTTGTTCTTACTCACTTTTCCATCCTACTTACAAAAGCATTTTAAGAGTTGTTGCAAGGGCAGGGGTATATCATCTTTCATACACCTCGTCAGTAGGTTTATAGATCTTACTAAGCCAGATTGCCAAACGTATGAAGATGTCCTTCAAAACCTCATGGTAACCTTACACCACAAAGGATTCACCACTGAGATTGTAGAAGATCTCAGAAGAGATTATCATGATCAATATCAAGAATCCCCTTATATAAGAGACGAGGTTTATGAAGACCATGATCAACCCCTTGAAGAGGAGCAAGACCTCTCCCATAATCCAATAGAATGCAACGAAGATATAACCAGAGACGTGAATTATGGGGATGAAGCACCAGTAATCACTCCTCAGTTTGATGAATCTCTCCAAGATCTTGTCTCTCCTGCACAAGATGAAGAGAATGAGGTAAGTCATTTTCATTCTTTTGATGATACCTTGTTCTATGACTCGAAGAATGAAGAAGGAGTGGAACCCTTGGATAAGCTAGATCCTCTATGTCTCAAGACTGAAAATGTAGAGGCAGATCTTCCACTTGATGAAGCTATCCAAATACTTGAAGCTCTTGCACAGGAAGGATTAAGCGAGGTAAATTATTCCCCCTTCCAAGTTTTCAGTGGTTCTTTACCTTATGACATGAGAGTACATAAGTATTGGATGTTTTGACTCCTCCATGTTATAATATTAACACTGACATAGCTGATTTCGACGAGTTCATACATGTTGGGAGACGTAGATGGGATGCATTTAGTTATGATAAAGATCCCATCTATGACATAAGAAGTCATCTCCAAGTGTTGCCTTCTCAATTATCATAGCGAGCTCTTGAAAAGTGGCAACAGGGAGATGAGATTTTTACTGACACTCCACAAACACCCAAGGCTGACTGAGTGCAATACTTGCCTGATGATTTCCAGTCTTACCTTGAGACCTTTGATGAGTACTCCTTCGAGCACTTAGATTTACCACATGAAGATGATTATCAACCACCACTATGCTCGGATTTTGATAGGAGTAAAAACATTCTTTGCCTAAAGAAGGATTCTCATGACCTTTCACTCCAACCACCTGTTATTACTTTACCATGCTTTTCTATTAAAGGTGTAGTTGGGAAGTACCTTTTTTATGTTGAATTTCCTCCTAGGCAAACCCTAGACTCCAAGGGCTGGTTGGGTACTGCAAGTTTGAGTCAGGTATCCCAGTTTTTCAACTTTCCCTTGATATCTTGCCAATCATCTACTAGATCTTTGTCGACCCCTTCCTTGACTTCAAAGCATGAGGATGTCTTAGGTAGCCAGTTTGCAAGCCCTTTTGGTTAGTTGTCTGAACCTTGCATTTTTCATGACCCTTTCTTGAAGTGGATTGAATACTTTCCTCAGAGATGGACTTGGCAGGATTTTATCCCTCCCACCCGCCTCCACGAATTAGACTTTGAGATTCCTGATGATGTGATATATATTCTAACTCGTGACATTCTTGTGCTTGATTTATCACTGTTTTGGTTTATGATGAAGCACAAAGGCAGGTATCAAGGAACGTTGTTGGGTTGGCTTCACTGGTTGTTTGACTAAACCAACATGCAACCAACAGGTAAGTATAGGTGAGTATGAGTAGGTAGGCATTTTTCTGTGTATTATACCATCTGCATTTCATATTTGTTTCCTCATATGCATTTTGATTTCTTTATTTCATATGTATACATGCGGGGTGGAAATACCACCCCACCTATGTTGTTGATGCATCTTTTCGAGAGTGAGAAGGTCTGGAGGTTTAGGCCAGACATGTTGAGGTTCTCATGCACTCTATGGTGAGCACATGTCCCCAAGTTGGAGCCAAATGTTATCCCCGATTTCTAGGGATAACTAGGATATCATCTCTCGAGGCCCACAGGTCCTAGACATGGAGCACCGAGAGCAAGATTGACTTGAGCATGGCCCTGGATGGCCCATCCTTCTTCTTCTTCACCAGATTTGTCCTGTCAGTAGCAGCAGTATCCATCACCATCGGCTTGGAATTGCATCAGAGAAGACTCTTGCTCCATGAGGTAATTGGTCCAGGTATCATGGTATGTGTCATGTTTGATCATTATAACTTTCGTATATATGCATCAGGTTCCTTNCAACATCCATCACCATCGACTTGGACTTGCATCAGAGAAGACTCGTGCTCCATGAGGTAATTGGTCCAGGTATCATGGTATGTGTCATGTTTGATCATTATAACTTTCGTATATATGCATCAGGTTCCTTACATTTCTGACAATTGCTTGGATCTTACACTAACCCACTTGACCATTGTTGGGGGGATTAACGGGGTGCCCTAGCAAGCTGGTATCCATGGGTTTTGGTTAGCCACCAGAGGGGGATTTGAAGAGCCATCGTCCACTCCTTCCATACAATCATTTTACATCTTATCTCCCATACATCCATCCCATTCCCCTAGTCCGACCATTTGGATGACCTATTTGAGGGGTTGAACTTTGTCCTATGGGAAGAAGGGGCTAAAGGCCCAGGGGGTAAAAGCAACTGGTAAAAGATAAAATCCATAGGGAATAAAACCTAGAGATGCCTCACCCAGGGATCCCCGAGAAGACAATAAAAGGCCTCTCGATAAGAAACAAAAGGGATCCAAAGAAAAATAATAAAACAAGACCTAACCAAGAGGATGGGAGGTCTCATCATGAGATGGCCCATTATGTTCATAGGTATCTAGCAGTATGACATTGCCATTATCTGGTTACCACGCCAGGGTGATGACCTTTGGTTGCATGGCCAAGGGAAAGGGGGTCTCATCACGAGCCAGCCTTATCATTTTTGTGAAAATACTAGTGGGTAACACTGTCAGCTCTGGTCACCATGCCAAGGCAGTGTCCTCTGGTCAAGCCTTGAAGTAAAAAAGAAAGAAAAGGTAATAAATAAGGAAAGAATAAAGGCAATAAGGGGCTTGGAAAAAACTACATCAATGACAGGTACAACTCACCTCTTACAAAGGCACCCACGGACAATACTTTCCCTTGGTCTTCACTATGACTGGACATCCTTAGACCATATCACTTCATGTTACATGGCTTGAATGATCTTCTTTGGAAACTCTCTTATTCTTGTGGATGCTGGCCCAACAGGGCACTTTGTCTTTTCTTCAGCTTTGTATAGTATGCCAGCGTAATGTCTTTGAGCTATTAGATAATATTGCTAGGGGTTTTATGCATGTATTTGATAAATTTAATGATGAGATATGATTGACATTGCTATGATCCCGAGGACTAATGAGCCCATGGAGGGCGATGTTTTTGATGTACAGGACCATACCCGACGGACAGGTACTAGTGGATCGATACACATGGGGATATGATTAGCTCGGACCTCCATGGGGTTGAAGAGCCCATCAGATGGTTGTTGGGATGGCAGAGATAGGAAAACGTTATGACGAGCCTTTGCACATGAAGAAAGAAGGACGTTCCACCCAGGACACTTTGGCTGAGCCCAGCCTAGGGGGGATCAACCACTTCAGATGGAACGTTTTCCCCTTGATGGACAGGACGTCACCTAGGAGAGTTGGATGTTATCTTGAGTGTGTGGCAGTGTGATGAGGCTATTGGCACATGTGGCAGCTTGGAGGAGCCCTAGAAGGGCTAACATCTGACTTCTGGATGCTAGATATGCCCAAAAAGGCCCAACATCTCCCTCGGAAGGGATTGACGTCCCACCTTTTGCTCAGTTTATGTCATTTATCTAACAGTTAATGTAAAAACAATGTAAATTTTGTAGTCAGCCTTGTCTACTGTTTTAATGACCTATTTTGTAATTGAAAGGTCATGGATTTATATATATTGAGGATGTTTTTCCCTCATTTGAAGATAACAGAACTCACTCTCTTGTGAGATACTATCTTTTGCGCCCTAGCTTGGTGTTTTTGGTGTTTTAAGTGAGGTGCAACTCTTCTTGGAGGATTTCTCTTGGCATTTATGGCATTTCTCTCATGGAAGGTTTACAACTAGGGTTTGATTATGCTTTCTTCATGTCATGTAAGTGAATTTTTCATGCAAAAATTCTTAAGTGAATGGTTGTAGGCTTAATTTCCTACATTTTGCTAGTATATTGTTGAATCTTGAAACCCTAGGTAGCAAGCACACAAGTAGGTCATTGCTATATGTCCCCATGTTGAGAAATAATTTTCAACCATTGAAAGAAGAAGATATAGCCTAGTCGTTGCTACACTTTTCATTCTTTTTTTTGAGCTAGTTTGAAGTTATAGGTTGAAAAGAGGAGACGTCCTAGGCCTAGTTGCACTACACCTAGGATTTCACCTTCTAGGGTTTGAAGGCCTTGCTTTTGCAACACCTTCTCCCTTAAATTTATGCTTTGAAGCTAGCTGTTTTGCCAAGTGTATTTAGAGAAGGAGGAAGGAGCACGAGGCCTTACTTAAGCAACACCGTAGTGAGCCTTCTTACCCTAGGGTTTTGATTCTAGGGCCCTGCCATTGTAGTACCTTGGAACCCTACCTTCCAGTCTCTAAGTTTGAATCCTCTCGAGACTTTTTTCCCTTGCTTTGACTCCATTTACCCTAAGGCACTAGTAATTTCTCCAACATTGAGCTTGTAGTGTACAAAATCGTCTTTCAAACTTTAAATCTTTGAAACCCTAACTAAACCTAACACTGCTAACCTAGGCTGATGTCATACCTGATGCAGCAACCCTTTTGACTATTAAATAAGCAATTAAATTGACGATGTCAAGCATTTATTGAACAATTATTGATTGAAAATACTGTTGGCTTGGTCATTTTTGTAGATATTGAAGAATTGATGATCTTGCATAGGCTATTTAGCAAAACGTTGTCTTCATCTTATCTATTACATTGCTTATTAAATGAAATCAGATAGTTAAGAAGTACTAACCCTTTTAGTTATAGCCTGAAAATATACATATTGTGTTGTTATTATCTTGCTCTGGGCAGGTGTTTTCAACAGGGACTTCACTTCTTTATTGGCTGATTAGCTGGGCTATCTGATACTGGTGGTAACCTACAAGGAGGGAAATCTTAATGCTTTACCTTGTATCCATTGCCTCTTCAAACCCTAGGTTACCGGGGATGTCTCCCCTGGGCTAACCTCCCTAAACAGAAAGAACCTCCCCATCGATGTGACATTAGGTGGGGAAGATTCCTGTTACGCCAATTTGTCCTCTATCCTATAGCATGTGACCTAAAATACAAACTGCGCGATAACAAGTCTGAATACATCATCCATCAACCTCATGAAAGTGGTTTGTGCATTTTTTAAGACAAAGGGTATGACCAACATTCGAAGAGACCTTCTTTATATTTGAAGGTTGTCTTCCATACATCAGTTGGTTCGATGGGAACCTAGTGGTAGCCAGAATTTAGGTCAATATTGATGAATAAATTTGTCCCCTTGAGTTGGTCAAGAAGGTCATCAATCATGGGAATTGGATATTGGTTCCTAACTATGATTTTGTTTAAGGCTCTATAATTAATGCAGAGTTTCCAAGTCTCATCCTTTTTCTGCACCAGTACAATCGAGCTTCTGCAAGGGGAGGAGTTGGGTATGATGTGCCCCTTTTGAAGAATTTCTTGGATCTTACGCCTAATTTCGTCAATTTCCATCAGTGAGCAATGATAGACTAGTCCATTAAGTATAGGTGTACTGGGGGTCAGATCAATTGGATGCTTGACTTGGTAGTGTGTTTGTACCCCGGTGGGTGAGGAGAAGATGTCTTTGTATTCTTCCGTGATACCTTCCACTTGCTTCTGCTTCAAATAGAGTCTCTGTGTAGAGGCCATGAATGTGGCAGAGACCTTCTGCTTACTGTGAGCTCAGATCATAGAGAAGATGAAATTTCTGGTCTATGAAATGACCTTACTGCATTGCTTAGTAGAGATTAAAGAAATAGTGGTAGGTGGGGCTACCTCTGGTATCCTGTACAACTGTCTACCCAAAGTAACAATAACATTATGGGGTCTAGATTCATACACTACATGACACTTACACAAATATGTTTGTCCTAAAATAACATCACAAACTTCAAGGGGATAAATATCACACAATACCTCATCTTTTAAAGGCTTGATGTCGTAGGGCAGATGACATTATTGATTGACACAGAGATATCTTCCTTGCCGAAGCCAGTCGATGGTGTAGGGTTGTGGGTGTGGTGTCGTTGCCAGGTTAAGCCGCTTGATGAACTTTGCTGAAATTAGGTTCTTCTGACTGTCGCTATCTAAAATGAAATGAAGTGGAGCCCTCTTTACCCACATTGGTGAGTGAAAGAGGCGTTCCCCTTCCTCTGGTTCTTCTGGTTTGCTTGGCCAAAATTTGGTGGTAGAGATAACGGCACTGGGTTCAACATCAATAATCTGCTTCCCTCCTTCGGGATTTTATTCAGAATCAGAATCGACCTTTGAATCAGAAGCCTTCAACTCGACCACAAGTGACTGCTTGGAGCAACATTCTTCAGTGTTGTGTGAAGGGATTTTATGGTACTCACACCATTTTCCCATGTCCTTCTTCGTCTTCTCATTGCCCTTCTTGTGTTGCGGATTTGACTAGTTGTCATGAGAGTGGCCATATTTTCTCTGTCCCTTTATGTGCGGGTTGGGGCCACTTTTTCCCTACTTCGACTGTGACGAGTTTGCAGATCCAAACTCTCGCCTCTTTTACTTAAATTTTTGCTCAATCTTGACATCGTATCTATAATTCGTACCCAATGAGGTGATGTCCAGAAACTCCATCTCTATTTGAATGTATTTATGAAAACAACCGTGGTATTTGAGCACCCGATGTCGCTCAGAGTCTTTGATACCTAATTTGGTGCACATGGAATGTAAAATATTTGTGAAATCTAGTATTGTTTGGTCCCTTTCTTCACATGGGGTGGTCCATCTAATGTATTGGTCCTCATAGCTTCCAAAAAGGTAGTATTGTTCTTTAATGTCCCATCGGAAGGAATCCCATGTAGGGGCAATGACAAATATTGTAGATTCCTCTATGGCCCTTTGCTCAAAGTAAGTATCCCACCAGTCCTTAATATGGGGGACGACCTTGAGGAGTGCAAAAGTAATATTTTCCCTGTCGGAAAAATTGTGGACCAAAAAATACCCTTCAAGTAGATTCAACAATTTATATACAACATCTGCATCTATCAGTCCTTCAAATAATGGAATATAAAAATTTACATGTACCTTGAAGAGGGTTGCATGGCCTCTTGATGAAGATGCTTCTCCTGTGGGCAGTCGTCGAAGGATCTGTGCAAAGTTATCCATCATTTCGTTCCTTTTTCGCGCGAGGGCTTCCTCGAGCAACATTTTGATAGGATATCTTGCTCCATCATCTTTCTTTTCGTCCCCCATGTGTTGTTATCGGGCTTGGTGTGACCGATCTTGCAACGACTCGATTGGTTCGAGTCCCAACTTCTTGTACCTAAATCTTGTCAGGGACATGTACAAAGAAAAATAAATGAAGAGTAAAGTGCTCTAATACCACTGATCCAAATTTAGGAGTGAAATGAAATGATTAATAGACTGAATACAATAAACACAGAGATATGAAGAACAACACAAATATCCAGTGAACAATATCTTCTATTGAATAAATGAAATAGGTTGAAACTGTAAAACTGTAGAACTGAAACACTTGCTCGAATGGTGGTAGTTATCTCTAAGAAGAGATCTGGCTGTTACGCGCATCCGTCTGAGCAGAATGAATTACAATGAGGCTCCAGAGGCCTTTTTGATATTAATCATGAATGCCAAAACCCTAGACATCCAAAAACCTAACCCTATGAGGTGGAACACCAAAATTCATGTGGGCCCCTATGGGTAAGTTGGTACCTCAACTTCCCGGGGTCGTAACTTTTGCATACACCCTCCGTTTTAGGCATGTGATAACCCATTGGAAAGGTATTTCAGAGAAATACACATTACGCCATCAAACTCTAATTTCATCTACAGTTTGATTGTGGTGAGCCAAAAAAACACTGTTCAGGGATCCAAAACGACCCTGGAAGTACAACAAGATGTATTGACATGAAAACATATAAAATAAGCTAGTTGGATTAGGTGGGAGGCCACCAATATCCACCTAGAATATGTGTAGGAATTCAGACAACCACAAAGGTGTAGAACCCACAATTACAAAGAAGCACAGAAGAACGTGCTAAGCTAAAAATGGACAAGAGGAGCCAGTTGGAATAGGTGGGTGGCCACCAATATCCACCTGGATCAATTATATTCAACTTCTTGGTCAACGACACCTAAGAACTTACCATCATTTTTAACAAATTTAACAAAAAATTCAAACTGTGATGGTCTAAGTTCCTCTATCTTTGTGCCTATGGCCTTCAAGACAAAATTAAACCAAAGGTCTTTTTTAGAAGCTTCTTCTATATCAACTTGGAGGTACACAGTGAAATCTAATTTTCACTAGGTCCGATCTTTCCTTGGGAAGAATTTATCCAATAATAATTTTGTCCGTCATGTCCACGTATGTTAGAAAATATTTATGGAATCTGCACATATCACAATCTTACCTTTTTCTTTGGAAAATAAAGTGAGGTTCATTTAATTTCTTTGTTGAAGAAGAAAGTACATAGAAAATCCAAGTGGAATCCCTAATTTCTGCAGGGGAGAACCTAATGAATGGTTATGGTTGGTTTTGTCCATCCATAAAGGAGAGATATGAAGCAAGTGATTGATTAATTCGTCATCACACGCATATTTCTGGGTGGGTGGTAGGAACATTATTGCATTATTGGAGAAGAACATAGGACTCCCATGATAAAGAATGGATTCCTATGTTACAGTAACATAGGCCATATTTATCATATTCAATCCAAGTACCAAACCTTCCTCTATTTATCCTTTCTTCAACTTAATTAAGACAAAAATAAGAAGTTCTAGCTCATTTCTCTAAAATCATGATTTTTAACGGCCATTCTTTTATTTCTTCAATAAGAATCTTATCCATGTACATGTCAATAGATTCTCTTGTGAGAGTGAGAGCTAGTTGTTGTTGTTGTTCTCCTTTTACTAGGAGGATATCGGTTCTTCTTGATCCACATTCTTAAATGGCCTTTTGTGCTTTCTTTAAGGATTCTTTTGCAAGCTCCTGGGGTGTTAATGGAACTTTTCATCCACTGGATTCTCCAATAGACATTATTTCCAAAATTGGTTGATCCGCTTCTCTAGTCAGCATGCGAAAGAGGCAATTCAAGTATTCAGTCTTATATTCAACATCAAAATCAAAATTTTTGAACCAAACATCCCACTTTTGTATTCTAGTATAACTATTTGTTAATACTTTTTTAGATTTAAGCATGTCTGGCAAGATTTTCAAATTTGTTCTAAACAAGAATCTAGCAAGCTTAAGATACAACTTGAAATGTTGAATCAATTTTTTGACAACAAGTAATTCCTTATGGCTTGGTGCGTAATTCAGTTTCTGACACCTGTGAAGTATCTAGAGGCATATCCACAAATCTCTTCCCTACCTTCAATTTTCTCTATTAATACTCCTCCCCATGCATGATTAGAAGCATCTATTTCAATAATATACAAAACTTGTTCAGAAGGGAGTGTCAAAGAAGGAAGTATTTTTACTTTTTCTTTAATCCTTTTGATTTTTTTAGTCATAGTAGTAGTCCATGGTGGTGGTGACTTCTTTAGCATGTGTTGTAATACAAAAATATCCTCGGGGTACCCTTTATAAAATGGTTTGACATAGTTTAGACTTCCCAAAAATATCCGCAACTGGTTTGTTTTTTAGATAATGTCTGGAAATTGATTAAAGTTCTTTAAAATGTGTTCTTGCAGCAAGATATGTCCTTTACTAATTTTAAATCTAATAGATTCTATTTCTATTTTCCTAATTTCTATTTTTGAGGTGGACAAAACTAACCCATTCTCGAAAACAATTTCATAGAATTTTTGCAAATGCTTCAAATGTTCCTAGAGATTTCTTGACCAGGCCAAAATATCATCTATATAGATGATCAACCATGATTATTCTCTTAACGGGTCTTCCATTCTCTTTTGTAATTCCCAAGGGGAATTTTTCAATCCAAATGGCACCACTTTCCATTGATAGTAGCCATGTGGAACCATAAAAGTTGTTTTGTGGTGATATTCTAGTATGATCCCTATTTGGTAGAAACCAAATTTGAGATCAAATTTACTTAAAATTGTTTTGCCTTTTATTCTCTAAAGTAATGATGCCTTATTTGGCAAAGGGTACCTAATAGGATTTAAAGCTTTGTTGAGAGGATTATAATTCACTAACAGTCTCATTTTTCCTCTCTTTTGTTCAGAGTGTTTATTCACATAAAACCCTATACATGCCCATGCACTTTTTGAAGGTTCTATCAATTCTTTTTTCAAAAGGTCTTGAATTTCTTCTTGTAAATTCTCAATCTCAGAGGGGCACATAAGAGAAGTAAAGGCCTTTTGTGGAGATATTTTTGTCAAAGGATCGTGTGGGAGAGAGAGAAAATAGTTCTCTCTTTTCCCAAAGGAATTAAGAGAATCAAAAGTGCAATATTTCATAAGTCTTACTTTTATAGGATTTAAGACTTCCTGATGGGACAAAGCAAAACAAGCAATTCTTTCCATTTTATTCAATTCTAATGTAGGAATAGGTGGTTGAACATATTTCCTACTATATGCATCTTTATTTTTATGCACGCCTTCAATATGCAAAGAAGTATTTACAACATGATCATTTTTGTACATCTTCTTTACCTTCTATTTTGGATCCAAGGTAAAAGGAGATATTAGTTGCATGAAACTAACACCTAAATACAATCATATCTAATACTATCCAATCCATGAAATGATTGTTTGAATGATTGATTATTTATTTGGAGAGGAAAATATTTTTTTTTGATTGATTATTTATCTGGAGAGGAAAATATTTTTTTCTCCAAATATTTCGATAGATGAACCATCTATGGATATTACACCTTGAGAAGTCTAATGCCAAAAGACTGTGGATTGTTTTCTCCTATTAAAAAATTTAATTGACAACCATAATATAAGAAAGAGTCTAGTGGATAAGAAGCATGTTCAGTAGGACTAAACCATACTTTAATAAAAAAACCTCATACCTATGCAAGCTTGGAGTTCTGGGGGTGATTCGGTTCTTTCCGGTTCTTGTTTGATCGGTGTTTCTTTTCCTTATTGTATTTATATCTTCTTGTATCCTATTCTAGAAGGTGGAATCTATTCTATTTCTAAAAGAAGATTTAAATATTCCTCATCTAATGAGTTATAAGCTTCTATCCTGACAGTTTTAAGAATTCCTTTCAATTCTTTGATATTGTCTATTCCTGAATCCTAATCTTATTATGGTCTATTTTTCTCTTATTTGCATCAACAACATTGCCTCTTTGTCTTGCCTAAATTGTTGTTTGTATTTATGACTATCAATGTGTTGTGTATAGAGATCAATATGAGAGTAGTAATTAGACCTGGCCTTGTAAAAAGGATGTAGAAACTTTTTATGTTCTTTTATTACTGGAGGCTTGGCTAGTCTTTTGAGTAAAGCATCTCTTTATTGTTTGAGCTCTTGTCTGATCACATATTGCCAGATCGATGTTTCTTAGAGTGATTTTTCAATTTATGGAAGTCTTGATTATAGATATTTAGTGGTCATCAAGCATAAATCAGATTGAGCTTGGCTATCTACCCCCCAATTTAGTGGATTGGGTGGAGTATTCTACCCCGAGTCACTAAATTATGAATCAAAATTAGTCATGGAATCAATGTCAAAGAATTTTGAAGGGTCCATATAGAGGATTTATCCTTCTAAGCAGTCCGAAGGAGAACATAAACATATATCCTACCATTATGATTTGTGATCTTCTTTAAATAAGTCTGACAACCTAGGATTTTTCTTTTTGTGTGGACACTCATTTGCCCAATGATCATACTTTTGGAAATTGTAGCAAACTACCTTTTTGAAGGTGTTATGTGTTGTCGTTTATGCCATTATTATAGTTCTTTGCATTTCAATGTATAAGAGCAACATAAGAACAAGATCACTGAGAAATAAATATTCACAAGAGACATAACATTTATCCTAGAAACCCTCTAGGGAAGAAAACCCAACAAAACTTCTTATCATAAATTGCCAATACAATGTCAAAAGATAACTCAACCAATACGTAAAGTCCTCTCTAAAATATGTACCACTCTTTCCTCTCTCCTCGTTTGCAGAATACATCGTAACTTGTCTCTCAAACTCCAGCAAGTGAGTTGTGTTCAAATGAGAGGCACTAGCCTCCTTTATTTATACAAGTTCTGTGCATGTGTGAAGTGTCTCTTCATCAAGTGTATTTCAATTTTAATTTGGGTGGGTAAACCACCTTTATTATATTTCTCGGTCTTCTTATTAATCAAGCAGTTTCTTATTTTTCCTATTATAATTGTCTCTTGACCAACTCAAGAAAAAGGGTATTTGGTCCTAATATAATTACTTACATGATTAATCCACAATGGGGATTAATCCTATAAATAATATATCAAATAATAATAAGGAATACTTTGCAGCATTATTTCAACACTTCTAACAAGAAGGGTATTCTTTAGCAAAGATCATGAGAGAGAGTTCGTGATCATTAGTGGCATTAGGAGGACAATATCGCCAATATCATTTTGGAACATTGGTTGGCATATTTATGAGTTATCGGAAGTTTTCTTCATTGGCGGCATCATCATTCTCGAAAAGAATGCCATCATCATCCGCATCAATATGTATCAAGAAAAAATGATACCTCATCATAGAACTAGACTGGCACATCACAGTACTACAATATCTCAATGTCACAACCGGGAGCAGTTGGTAGCCTCTAAGTACCACATCTTGCTTTATGTCTAACAACTAGGTCAAAATCAAGGTATACATCATCATCTTAATATACATCTAACAACAGGGTCGTAAGCAAGGAACACATCATCTTGCTTTACGCCCAACAATGAGGTCGGCTAAGGAGTCATCTTGGTTTACGCCTAACAACTAGGTCAAAAAGGTGAACATCATCATCTTGCTTTATGTCTAACAACGGTGTCAAAAGTAAGGAATCATCTTGTCAGATGTCTAATAACTAGGCTCAAGCAAGGAATACACACAACGCCTTGCTTTACATCTAACAATGAGGTCAAAAAAAAGGATCACACAACGTCATTCTTCACGTATAACAACGAGGTCAGAAGCAAGGAACACACAACGCCTTGCTTTATACGCCTACCAGCCAGGTCGTAAGCAATGACTCATCTTGCTTTTATGTCTAAATGTGGTCGGCTAAGGAACACAACGCCTGCTTTTACGCCTAACAATGAGGTCGGGCAATAACTCATCTTGATTTACGCTTCAACAACGCAGGTCGGCAAAGAACACAATAACATCATATTGTTTTATGTCTAACAGTGAGGTCAGAGGCAATGACTCATCTTTCTTTACGTCTAACATCCAGGTCAAAAGCAAGGAACACACAATGTCTTGCTTACGTCTATCAAATAGATAAAAAGCAATGACTCATCTTGCTTATGTCTACCGCTGAGCTCTAATCAAGGAATATATATATATATTCCCTTTTAGGGAGGCCTTTTCGAATATACCGAGATTATCTTGAAAGTGTTCAAATTTTACATGAGATAGAGTTTTGGTCAACACATCAAAGAACTCCTATCTATCCTCAAGCACGTACTGAGCTGGAGGTCTTCTTTGTGCCATGTCGCGGATGAAATAATAACGGATCTCTATGTGCTTCTTTGACTGGCCGTGGAACACAGGATTCTCTCATTATCTTTATGCAGCTCTAGTTGTCACATAGAATCACTCGGGCTTGCTCTCATCTCCAAGTCAAATAGGCCACCAACAACTTTTTGAAGCCATATAGCTTCCCAACTAACAGAACACGCAGCAATGTACTCCTATTGTGCCGAGAGCACACTGGATCGTTTCTACTCGCCAGAAGATCATGGCTGATCCTAAACCAAACAACATCCTGAAGTGCTTTTTCCACATAAATGCTTCCTACCTAACTAATCAAGGTATCCACTAATGTGGAACATGATCTCCATCATAGTCAGACCATAATCCATTGTACCTTTTAAGGTACCTCATCACAACTTTTGCAGCCCATTAGGTGAACATGTCTGGGATCTACCGGAAACCGACTCAAGGTGTTCACCGCAAAAAAAATGTCTGGTCCGTGTTCGTCATGTACATCATTGATCCAATAATATCCAGATAGTGTGGCATCTATTAAGTCCGACCTAAGTATCGAATTTTCAACAGCCTTTCCAAATTTCAAGGCCATGGGTGTATTCATGGACTTTACATTCTAGCATGTCGAATCTCTTTAAGATTTCATCTATGTTTAAGGAAGATCCTTTCTAGACTCGCCATACCTCAAGACTCCAAGAAGTAATGCATTAGGCCAAGGTCCTTCTATTTCAAATTCACAAGTCTCTTTTACATTCAACAATGATCTTTTTTTCTCCAGCTACATAATTCATCCACATATAGCAATAAGATTACTGCCCATTATCCATAATTTTGAAGTAGATATTTAAGTCACTTTACTCTTGGTAAAGCCTAAGCTCATTAAGAAACTCGGTTTCATACTACCATACTAAGCTCGGGGAGCTGCTTTCAATCCAGATACTCTTCAATCTGCAAACATGAGACTTCCTGCCTTCAACCCCAAACTTCACAATTTATATACACTTCCCTCTTCTAAGGACATCATTTAGAAAGTTGTTCTACCTATCCTGTGCAATTCCACTTCATCTTAGTCAGTAAGAGCTATGATGGTCCCCGGACGGGCTGCATCCTCGGGTTACAGGAGGAATGTCTCTTCATAGTCAATGTCTTCCCTTCCGAAAATCCACGAGTTACAAATCTTGCTTTATACTTCCTCAATACTTCCATTAGCAACAAGTTTTATTTTGAAGACATCAGATACCCCATCTTTATTCTTTGATCCTATTTCCCATTACTTTCGTTCTTCATTATGGATTGTATTCCTCTATCATGGCATCCTACCCCATTCTTTCTTTGAATGGCTTTCAGTAGGTAGGCTCTTTATCTGGGAGGTCACATATCAAAGCCATGTAATTGGAATGGCTGGTCTTTTCAATTGCCTCTCGAGGTTCCTTCCTCGAAAAACATACTTCCATATTGAATAAGCTCTCTGCCCAAGGTGCTTTCTTTATGGGAGAAGTTCATTTGAGGAGGTTCATGAACTTCTACTATATCATGATCTCTAGAATTTCCTCATCGTGGGAAGTTACTTAATTTCACTGTTCTCAGAGCTCGAACCTCCCTGTTGATTCCTAACTCGATTTATAGGTTCCTCTCATATACTTCTTCAAGCCGGGCATCTTATTGATTCTAAGTGCTTCTTCTTTCATCAACTGGCCACACATCCCTCCCGGGATCTCAATGTATGACTGCATAGATTCTCAAGGCCTTGTAGACCTCACAGTATGCAACAAACATTCCCTTCTTTCCTCAAGGGTCCAACTTGTTTCTCTTTTCTTTAGGTATATGAATAAGTAATGGATAACCAAATATTTTGAGATGGCTTTTAACTCTAGATTCTTTCCTCATGAACATTATCCCGGTGTCTTGAGCCCAAGTGCACTATGGGGGTAATCGGGTTACACATAAACAACTATCATTGCTGCTTCTCACTTCATAAGCACATAGGAAGATCTTGATCTTCATAGCTTCCAAAGATGGTTCTCAGTTTCTTCCTCGCTCAAATACACTGCTTGTTGGGGATCTTGATCCCAACATCTTTGCATAAGTCTAAGAACCTTTGAGGTATATTCTCTCCCATTATATGACATGAGTATCTTAATCTTCCTTATAGAAGGGTTCTCTTATCAAGGCTTTGGAAGTTCCTTGATCTTCCGATCTAACACTTCAAATATATCTAGGTCTTTTACGAGAATAATCATTAATGAATGATACATAGTATAGTACATACCCAATAATGGAGGATGATGGCACACACACACATCTGAATGGATGAGTTCTGGGACACCTTCTATCTTGTTGTCCCTCTTCGTAAATGGGGCTTGATGTTCTTCCTTGTGCACATCCATTGCATACTTCTTCATGGTCACCTTTGAGTTAAGGTAAACCTGCGGATCTGCTGCAGATATGTATGGTAGCACCTTTGAAGTTGAAGTGAGCTAATCTTCTCTGCCAGATTCTTCAATACATGGGCTTGGGTACCGAAGTTACCCTATAGCTTATGCAAGTCACCTTCTTCTCTTCCAATGATGATTGTTTCATTTTCTATTTCTCCTGAAGCACGTTGCTCTCTCTCAGAACCTTCAAGAGTAGCTTCCTCATGTGACCTAGAGCAAGGTCAACAAAACAACAAGCAAGAATAATATCCTTCTTGATAATATAAAGCAATAGTATCTAATAATCATCACAAAGAGCTCATGAGCTATCACTTATAATTTATCTCAAGAAATATTAAAGGTATGAATACAATATTGTAAATGGAGGTCAACACTTTCATAGTGTTGTGACCAAGATTCTTCCATGGCAACCTAGAACTAACACACGGTGGCTCTCCTTGAGGAGGTGTTAGTTGTATTAAAGCATTTACCTCTATATGCTCACATGTTATCGTGCATACTACTTTAATAAAGACTGCCATCTCAACTATAGTCATCAATTTTCCATGTGTACCTTTTTAATCTTGATTATTAATCAAACCTCGAGCCTTGTCCTCAAGAATGAGTGCTTGCTTTTCTTCCAAGGGCCCCTTCACTCAAGTGACGAAGTCTCTTCAACCTATCTTATGTACTAAGACAATACGCTAACTGACAAAAGGTTAGGTTAGAGGACAATCTCTATGATCAACTTTCAATCCTTCTAATAATTTGATCAGCTTCAACATGCAACACCCATTAAGATAATGTCATGACAATAGATGTATATCGGAATAATCACACTGGTTGCATCATTCCTCTCAATGTGTTGGATCTTGAGATCCTTTCCGATCTATGGCAAGATATCCCTTCTCCTTCAAATACTCTTTTAGGGTTTAACTATTAACATATGTAAGTACATACCTCGACAATATCGGTGTAGTGGCTCCATCTGGTAGTAGTGGTAATCATTTCCAACTCTTAAGATAACTTCAAGGGTGATTGGTAACTAGTTCTACAAATTTAACCAGAATCGGGTATCGCGAATCCTGTACTGTTCTCAGATCATGAATCAAGAATCGCGAACTTAGGGTTTTATGAGGAAACCCTTTAATTTTTGAACTTCAATTTTGAAATTTAATCCAAGGGATAGATGTGCTTCAGCCGAGTATGCATATCGGGTAATCACTTTGAAAATCCAACTTTTAACTCCCTCAAGCTTGATCCGGATTTTGACGTGGGTGCTTCGGCTCTCTCGGGCACTTCCGGTACTGCTCTTTCCTGTTTTCTGGTACTTTTTTGAAACTAGAGTTTCACTTTTCAGTGAGATCTAGCCACTAAAAGGTGTGCCTGGTGCCAAAATGATCCTTTGGGGATGGCAATAACCTTCTAGGTGGTTTTAGGGCCGGAAAAGATTCACTTTGCAAAACCCTACTTGCGTGCATCAAGAACAAGACGCTTTTATCTTGTGAAATATGCTTTTTCCTTCTTCAGGTTGGCTCGATACCATGTTAATGTTTATGCCATTATTATAGTTCTTCTTTGCATTTCAATAGATAAGAGCAACATAATAACAAGATCAATGAAATACACATTCACAGACACAACATTTATTTTCTTTGGGAAACCTCTAGGGAGAAAACCCAAAGAAAACTTCCTTATCATAAATTGCCAATACAATGTCAAGAGATAACTCAAACCAATAAAGTCCTCCCCAAGAGATGAAACACTCTTCTCGTCCTCTCTCCTTTGTCTAAGAATGTGACGTGTAACTTTATCTCTCAAACGGAAAGTGAGTCAGGTTCAAATGAGGCGCTTAGCCTTATTTATACAAGTTCTCGCATGTGAAGTGTCTCTTCACTTGGCAGGGCCGACCTCTCATTCTGTGTGGGTAAACCCACCTTTTATTATATTTTGGGCTTCTTATTAATCATAGTCAATTTATTCTCACCATTATAATTGTCTATTGGACCAACTAAAAGTGGATTTGGTCCTAATATAATTATAGACATGATTAATCCAATAATGGGATTAATCTTATAAATAATATATCAAATAATAATAAGAATACTTTTGCAAATACATTATTTCAACATTATGTGTTTCTTTGAATATAAATTTTTTACGCCGCTTTCCTAATGGACACATCTTAGAATATTTATTTTATCATGAACCCATCTAGATTTGAAAGTATGATACTTTCCCTTTTATTTCTTCTTGCAATATCATATAGAGGATTGATGTGCTCTATTAAATGCAACATATCCCCATTTAGGCATTTCTCCAATATGTTAATCCTTAGACAAAGCCCAGGTTATGTATAAAACCCCTCATTAATCCCCTTGAATTTTACATTTTATTGTGTTATATTTGTGTAGGCTCTAAACCCCTTCATCACAATTCATTTCATTATAATTGTACCCTTGTCTCTTATATATATACCAAGGAGCTAGTCTTAGGATCATCTTATCTCATATCATATTATATTTTGAATTGGATATATTGTAAAAGGAGGTTTCCCCCTAGAAGTGGACTATAATCATTGACTTTTAATCATTTTTTAAGGTGTTGGATCATAACATTTGGTATCAGAGCTCATTGATCCTCGTATTTTTCTTCTCCAAGCAAGTCATATTAGAATTTTTGCTATAATTTTTTTTCTTTGATGACTTAGACAATGAAACTTGTATGTTGTTTAAAGGGTATATCAAGGTATATGTGATAAAAATTCCATCTTTTTGTTCATCGTAATTTCAGAGATATACCTTGTGGAATATAGGGTATCTAACTAGTCTCAAACACGTGTTTCGGGTAAAATTGTCACATTTTCTTCACAGAGGATCCAAATTTAGTGAGACTATTTCATTGGAAACAAAAAACTATATAGTATTTATGTTACAATTTTTAGAATCAGATATCAAATATTGTGTGTGTGGCACATTGTACAAGTTCTCTCTCCTAGAAAGGCCAAAAATCAACAAAGTGTGGGGAAGTTACCCTAACTTCCACTTGGAACATTCAATTTTGTTCAGACTTATGGAATTGAAGAGAGGACATATCAAAGTACTACGGGACAATATTTCAGACTTGTAAGGGCCAAAATTTTAGAATTACATCATAAGGAAGGTCATCCAGGAGGACAAACTCCAAATTAAGGGTTTGGAAGGCACATAACTTACAATTGGCATAGATTTTTATTGGAAGATTTGTTTCTAGTGATTAAAAATTTGTGATAAAGATATAATAGAGGATTATTATTATTATTATTCCATATGGGTCCCAAAAATATGACAACGCCAATTAAACCTCCATAATTCTCATCTATGACTTTAGAAGAAAATGAGGACATACATAACAAGTTGTCCAAATTGGAGGAACAACTTAATGAGTTGAGTGACAAGTCTAATAATTGGGTAAACTCACAAAGACAAATTCAAG
>SNQJ01S0169972.1:0-20649 GCA_010110895.2 Picea sitchensis
TTAGTTACTTGGATAAAGAGTAATCCCGAGATATCTGGAAACTCATTAATTTGCCAACCATTCGAACTCCAACTCATCCTTCTAGAAGATTCCTTCTAGAAGGATCGAGAACTTATTCATTTTCTCCCTTTAGAATCATTTCCACACCCTAACCATTAACACAGTGCGGAAAGTCCGCAGTCAAGATGAATGCAGCCTGCGAAAATTAAGGATTCCCGCAAGAGAGACATAAGAAGCCTGCGTACTATTCCCAGAAATGTGAATTTGAGAAAATGACAAGTGTAACTTTCTTCTTGAAAATGATCTTTATGAAGATTTAGATCTTCCATTATCATGCCATTATCATGTCATCATCTCGATAACCAAAAATGTGGATAACACCTATGGATTCGGGTATGCTACTGGTTAAATTGTTTACACTCAAGTCAATGTATTAAAGGGATTGAAGCTTTTCTATGGATTCTGGTATCCTACCAGTAAGCATATTTTCCTCAAGATCTAGGGACGTCAGCTTACTCAAATTGGAAATGGTTTCCGGTATCCTCCCACGGAGCATATTAAAACTAAGATCTGTCATCCTCGATCTCCTCGTCCAATGTCTTGCTTCCTTTTACTTAATTCTTTCTTTTTTCTCTCTTACTCACTTCGACCCAGTAACAGTCACTGTGTCTTCTGTGTAGTTTGAGTTTTGCCTTTTATTCCTTGATCTTCGCTTGCTTCCATGACCAAGGGCCAACATATGCACCCTATAAGTGTCTGACGTTCTTTCCCGCATCAAGCCCATTGTCCTACAATCTTTGTTATCATGACCCACTGATTTGCAAAAGTTGTAATATGAACTCTTGGGTACTGTCTAATACTTTTGCATCATTGGAAAATGATATGTATCATGTCCATGTGTTTTAAATATCTCACACCATAGTCCTCCTATAGCTAAAGGGCTTGGTAGCCCTGTTTCCATGTACTACAGGAAAGTTGGGCACTCATTCTTATGGTGTCCTTTCCTCCTGAATGTGGTACACCAAACAAATTATCTTTTCTCCTTGCCCCTATTATGGTTTAGTTGAAATGTGAGGTTCTACAGATCCTCCTTCATCTCCTCTATTGTTGGATATGTATTTTGGTACTAGTTCTCTTCGATTTGTAGGGCTTCCTGTAGAGCCTCTGCCTAAGTTTGAATTTTATGTTGCCTCAACGGGTATTTCAAGTGTGGTAGCAGTGAATTCACAAAAAAATGTCTATGTTGCATATCCATCATGACATACTTCAATTTTCCCTTCAAACATTTAAACCTTTGATCAATCTCCCAATCAGACTCTTCTAGTTTGTGTTTGATATCAATCATCTCATTCATGTATTGATCTTCTGAACTAGGTTTATGAAATTCATTTATCAGTAGCTTCTTGATATCTACAATCGTCCCTGTTGTTCATGGTGGATTGTTTATAGATAAGCTCATGTACCAATATATTGCATTGTCTCTTAGTGTGATATCTAACTGTGCAAGTTTTGTATCCTCTTCTGTGATCTTCTTTGCTTCCCAAATCTTCTCACAGATAAACAAGTGCTTTTCAAGATCCTCTGATGCCTCTCCCTAGAATTATGGTAACCTAATGGTGGGATCATGTCCTGCCATTTTGAATGGTGATGGACTACGACCTTGGCATGGTGTATATACTTGACTACTACTTCCAGAACTGGCTCCTCTAGTTGTTTCTCCTTGTTTGGGTGCACTTCATGTTGTCCTTCTTCCACTAAAATTCGGTTTTCTAAATGATGGTGTTCTTTCTGTTGTATTAGTGGCACATGGGTTTATGGGTTCCACATTGACACTGACATGGATAGGATTTATACCTTTTGTTCCTTCCCTTGGACCTCCCATCTTCCTCTCCTACATTGCGTGCAATATTTTCTCAATCTGCTCCACAACCTGGAGATCCTCTACCTCTTATTCATCGCTTTCCAAGCCCTGTCTCTCTGTTATGGCTCTCTTCTTATTATTCATCTTATATTGGTAGGGTACTCCACTGCACGTTTTTCCAGTTGTTTCCATGATCTTATTGACTTAATATTCCTCCATCATGATTGGGTCCAAGGCCTCCTCCTTATTTCCTTTATCCATTTCTTCGGCTCTTGTCAGTGATTCCCCCCTTCCCCGATGCATGCAAGGAAGTTTAGTTGTCTAACTCCATAGTCATTACACCTTTGTTATACAGTAAGATATTTATGGAAGTATACAATGATTTAATATACCTTCCTCATGATCCTCTTAGGAACTCTTTCTCTGTTGTGTTGTAAGACTTCATGGTGTGTATTGCAAATTTTGTGATAAATCCTGCAACAATACTGTCTAACCAGAAATATACTTCGCGCATGAATTTGTTATCAAATTTTTGTAACTATGTGATCTCCATAGGATTCCACTCTAGTTGTCTGATCTGATTTGTCACGTGGTTTTCTTTCAACCTCAATATCCACTCTTGCAACACATGTGGGAAATCACAGAAAAATACTTCATGCAAGTCGCTAAATACGTACTTGTGCGGTGTTATTTTAGGTTTTTTGTTGTCTTTCTGTGCAAACTGCAACTCCTTTGTCTTAAACCAACTTCTGATCTCTGTCTTCAATGGATTCGACAGTCTAAACATTCCTTTCTACAGTTTCATTTTATGCGTGATCCTTTCATGGATCCTACTCACTTAATCCCATGCAGTTTTAGCCGACAACATAACCATTTTTTGGTTATTACTCTCTCTTCCTACTTCTTTGGCTGACCGAGGTTCAAATCTAAACAAGTTTCCAACAAATCCCTCTAAAACTATCGGCCCTCCTGGTAAACCAAAAGGCAACACAACACACAGAGTGTACTGCACAGTCTCACCCGAGATAGTTCTATGGGTGATTGTAATGCTCAAGTGCTTACAGTCTAGGAATGAGTGGGGATATGGGTTCGTACTTTGTGATCTTCATTCAATTAGTATAACATCCATCTATATTAAATACTTTGTCGGACTTTGTTCATGCATGTAAATCAACATATCTAACTACTTCATCAAGACATTCATCTAAGATTTAACCATTGACAACAAATACATAAACCATAAGCATTTCACATAACACATGATCTATCGTGGTTCACCCCCTCCTGGGCTACATCCACAAAGATTTGTCCCTTAAGATCTTTTATTATGGTTTTGCAATATCTAGCATCGCGTGCACTACAGTCTCTAATCTTACAATCCCTATAGGCTCCACGATCCTGATGAGGCTGACTAGATTGCACCAAGATCCTTAGCCTGTGATCTAACCCTTGAGACCAAATTGCTTGACTCTCCTAAAACTCAATAGCTTACAAAAAGATAACAGATCTTACAATATTTCTCCTAGCTATGAAAAACAGTCTCCTCTACCATCCTCGAACCACGACTGACCTAGACCTCCTAGGTACTTATTTATACTTTTTCTTGGCTTATCATCCATTACAATATCTTAAAAAAATCCTAACCCTAATACGGTTAGGTTTCCTTGCATGCGTTCGTCACACATTCTGCTTTTCCTTCCAGCTATACTTTTCCCATTCTAGGTTTTTCCCTCAAACATAGCTTCTCCTCAAAATAGGCCTACACCCAACAGATACCACTTGATAGTTTCAGACAAAAATTGTTATCAAGCAGTAATACCACTTGTTTCAAACCCCTTCCAGCTACTAGGGTCCGCGCGACCTCTCAGTTTAGGATCGTTCAAATTCAGGAGTCGAATCGGCTCACTAGTTCCTACTGAACCCGAAGAAACCTTTTCCTAAGCCCCTTTACCTTTAAATGTCAATTTCAGGCCCTATCCCCCTCTCTTCAGCCAACTCCTCATGTGATTGTGAGTTGTGACCAGGCGCTAACCCAAAAGTTGCTAATCCAGTGCTTCGGAGCTCCGGGCTCTGGGAGATCTACATTTCTTACTTCTCAACTCCTACAAATGCATAAAATCATGAGTTTTCGAACAACAGATAACAAGCTCAATGGTCCTTAACAAGCATCAAGATCGACAGTTCAAAATCTCTTTGGGAGTTCAGGCTTCAGGAGTTTCCCCTGCTCCAATGCTTCAAACTTGTGAAGTGTCGAACGCTGAATTTGTAGATTAGATGATTATCTTCGTGTCACAGATCAATGGTTCATACTTACTCTAGGCTTCGGGAATTCAGAGCCTTCCACTGCCCAACACCCCAAATCTTTTGGAGTTCCAAGTCTCCAAACTGCAGGATCTATCGTCATGTGTCCCTCTCAAATGGATGGCCTAGATTAACTCCAGACTTCGGGCCTTCAGAAGTCCTCACGACTTTGCATTCTATTTCCTCCGGAGTACCAAGCCTCGAGAGTGACTTGGGATCTACTGCCACGTATCTCCTCCTGATCAACAGTGAGAATCTTCTCCACTCTTTGGAGCTTTGGGAGTCTTGAACACTCCTTACTTCTGAGATCCTGAATGGTCAGTCTTCTGGACTTAGAAATCCACTAACATGCATCCTTACTAATGGATGGTATAGATTTTCTTCAGATCCCCGGGACTTTGGGAAATATGTCTCCTCCAAAATAAAAACTTGAAAATCTCCGAGCTTACGAATTCTGAAAGACTTCCAAGGTTAAACCATGCACACCTTACCTAGTTCAAATGGTAGTTGATCCTTGCACTTAGATATGACGGCTGAGATATTTTCTTCTCCATGCATGCTCCTCCTTCTGTCTAGACTCTGATCTGATGGCTCCTGTAGCTTCCTCCTCCACTACTGCTATGCTTTCCTTCAAAAAAAGGATTTTATCAAACTCTTCAAAGGTTTGGCCTTTGAATATTCCTCTGAAAGGATGTCATATTGGCCTTGGCTTGCGCTTTGGAAAAATGCTACTCCTCCTGAGTTTTTCCAACTTCAAGGGACTTAGGCCCTGGTGCACACTTGTGCTTCTCTAAAAAATGGAACTTGAAAGGTTCACCTCTTCTACACACTTTGCAGAGGCTCTATGTACAACTACATTATCTCTCTTGATCTTCCAACTCACTCAAATTCTAAGGGTCTTGGCCCTTCGTTCCTTTAATAGTTTTTCGTTCCCTCCTAACACTCCGGCACTTTCCTCTAGAGCTTGAAACTACTTGAATTTCAAAGGATCCAGTCCCTTTGTTTCTTCAAATGATTCCTCGTGCCCTCCTTGTTGGGCCCTTCATTTTTTTGATTAGAATTTGCGCAAGGAAGACTACAGATAACATTTTTCTTGAGTATAGGGGTCTTCCCAGAAACATACTCCACAACTCAGAAACACCATATGGCAGTTTGAGCAACGAAATATCAATTTATTGTGGGGAAATTGTATAAGTTGGGCATAGATATTATCCTGAGGAGGTGTGTCTTAGACCATGAAAGACAAGACATACTATGGGAGTTCCATAGTGGAGTTGTGGGATGCCATGTTGGAGGAAATGCCACTGCTCATAAAGTCCTCCAAGATGGATTATGGTGGGACACACTCTTCAAGGATTCAAAGGAATATGATAGATCTTGCGATGTCTTTCAAAGAGTAGGCAAGCCATCACAATGAGATGAATTGTCTCTTCAACTAGTTTGAGATCTACAATCATTTGAGAAGTGGGCAGTTGATTTCATTGGGTCGATCAACCCCACGGCTAAGCACTCAAAGGCCGGGAATATTATTACCGCAACTGATTATCTTACATGATGGGTTGAGATAGAATATGTTCATGATTTCTCGACCGATACTATTGTCGAGTTTATTTTTGAAATCATTATAACTCGGTTTGGATGTCCTAAGAGTCTGACCAATGATTAGGGTGGTCATTTTATCAGTAGTACAATAGAAAATATTTCAATAGAGTTATTAATCCAACATCATAAAAGTATCCCCTACAACCCACAATCCAATGGCACAGTAAAGGCGTTTAAGGAGATTCTGGAGAGAGGATTAACGAAGGTTTGTTGCGCAAACATGGAAGATCGGGATGACAGAGTCCCAACAATTTTATGGGCTTATAGGACAACCACGAAGAAACTCCACAAGTATAATCCATTTTAGTTAGTCTATGGGAAAGAGGTTGTAGTACTTGCAGATTTTGTTACCCTAATTATATACATTGCACAGATTACACACATGTTAGAGGATGAATCAGTCGCGCAGAGGGTTACAGAGTTGCAAGAACTTGATGAGACCAGATTTTTAGCATAATTTCATCAATCATTTGAGAAAGCAAGGCATAAATCTTGGCACGACAGTCACATTAAGACTAAAATATTTGCGCAAGGAGACAAGGTCCTACTTTATGACAGTCGATACCAAAAACATCTAGGAAAGTTGTGCATGCACTAGTTGGGCCCATTTATAGTTGTGAAGATATGACACTTTGGCGTAGTTGGACTCACACAACTGGATGGTATACTTCGGCCAATATGGGTGAATGGCACTCGCCTGAAACCCTATATTTCTCATAACTGAGCTAAAGGATTGTTTTCTCTAGATTTGAATTCTTTGTAATTTCTTTGAATTTAGTTAATAAATTCGGAATGTTCACTGTTGCGCTACGACATGTATTTCATTTTTCCATATAAGTGTTAATTTGGTGCAGAACTTCTTACTCAGTAGTGTAGGATCAGAAGAGCCATGAGTCCATTAAATATAGTCAATGTGATGGTGACCCCTTTATGGTCAGAGGGAGAGAGAATCTACACACAATCCTAGTCCATGTGCCACACGCACCCAGTCTAGTCATAGCCTTTATGATTTCTACAATAATCAGTCTGAACTTGGTTATACCATAAAGCCATGATATGCGAAGTTTCCATTGGTATTCATGCCAGGATTCTCACCTGTTCAAATGATAAGGTCTGAAACCAGCCACGTCGATGTCCAACTTTCTTAGTAAATGCGAAAATCACCAAATAGATTTACCCCATTAAATATTCTCGTTGGACAACTCAGCTTTCGATTGCATCTATAGAATTAATAATGAGTGGCCTTAGAAGTTATTACATAACTTCCTAGCTAAGCCTAAGTATAAGTTTGTATGAACTCAGTGTAAGACGTATTTTTTCCCAAAGAGAACTATGTGCCTTGTGATTTATGAATTTTAGTCACACCTATGCGATCCTTCAACCTTGAGTCGTGATCTTGAATCCCAGTTAGCCTGTCGAATTTTTTTGACATTCCAGAGTCACTATGCCGAGAGCTATAGAAAGGATGAGTTTAGTTTCCAAAGATGTAGTGTAAGGTGAGCCATGTGATCCTCGGGTCGAGATTGTGGGTGATCTCAAGGGAAAGGTTGAGCAAGTGAAACCTCTCGACCTTGACCTAACAGACTAGGTCCTGTTCCAAAAATTGAACATCAACGTGTTTTGGAATGTGTCTCCAGATGAGTTGGGAGGGATGCAGTTCTTATCGAAGCAAGAGTTCATCAACCTCTTCAACTCCAGCATCATGAATCTTCGAGACTTTTCAATTTTCATCACTACTTGTGAGGTTGTGTGGTGTACTAAGTTCCTCATTAGTCACGTACATGACAAGAGCTAATGGCTCGAAAGACAATTTCCCATACATGCAGAGGATATCCATCAACTCACGGGCCTATCCATCGAAGGAGAAGATGTATCAAAAGGATTTCAAGGTTCCAGTAAACATGGGAATAAAAAGGGAGAACCCATTCTATATGAAATGTTTCATACTCATAGAGGGGGGTGCATAGCCAAGATTGACCCCATTCTACCCGAGATAGTCAGAAAAACTTTCTATGTGATTGCTATCAAGGTAATGCGGTCATATTACAAGGGTGAGTGCATGTTGGATTCCTTGTCGGTAGTGGAGTTTTGCGCCAATGGAGCAGTATTCAACTAGTGTAGCTACTTGCTTGAAGAACTCCTGGTAGCATGTGAAGAATCTTAGGAGAAGGGCGGAACCTTGACCTATGGATACCTACTAATTGTGTTCTCCATGATGAAGTGGATGGCACCTTCACGAAGACCGCTATCACCAGAAGATAAAGGTCAACTAGAAAATATGTTCGAGCCTTTGCACTCAAGGTCGAACTCGAAGAACACAACATTCAACAATGAAACATTCTTAAAATGGTATAATTGGTTGCTTGACGCAACTCATAGGTTGTGCATACCTCAGAAATTTCTCAACCTGAACACATGCAACATCGCGTTCAGCATGAACCGCCACCACACCTTTGTCTGGCCAAGGCATGCCAAGTTAGAAGACTTCCACTCCTAGATGTTGTCATTCTACCTAGATGAAGAGGCCTTTGACAAGGAGGTCATTTCATGGCTAGGAGTGAAGCGCAAACCACACAAGTCGGGAATGCACTATCTTTTACCCCTGGAGCTCCTAAATAAAAAGGGATAGGAAGCAGAGCTAGGACCGAGCTCGAGCCCAAAGGAGAAAAACAAATATGCTCCAATGCATACAGACTCAGAGGAGGATGATGAAGAGACACAACCGTTGGAACACAAGAAGAGAACATTTCCCATGTTCTCGCAGCCTCCAGAGCAAGCTATGTTGACAAGTAAAGATTTCAATGACATCCTAAACATTTCTTTCATTGGAGACACGTTGGTCAAGAAACCTACGACAAGGCTCTCCCCTGTGAAGATCTAGAACCCTCAACCTATATCATCAACCATCCCTCGTACTTGAGCAATGAATCGAGCAACCCAAATGATCATTGACATCCAGGATGACCCTGAACCTGATACCACTCCATCCACCACCATAATCATCGAACAACCCCCATCACCCCCACAACCCCATTCTCCACCTTGAGAAATAACACTCCAACCCCAAACCACTAAATCGAAGCCCATGCAGTTGGATCCCCCTGAACTACCCGAGCATAAACCAGAACTCATTGATCCAAACCTTGAAGTCATGAACCAACAAATTATTCCATTTATACCAATGTAGGACACTCATACTTCAAAGGATATACAAATTGTGCCCATACCACAATCCTCAAGCACGCAGCAGCCCCTCTCAACAATCAATGTTGAGAGTACCATCCAAAGGAGAGAAACCCCAGAAGTTGAGGTCCAAAAAAAGGCAGAAGTACCAGAGGTTCAGAAGGAACCTGAAACTTCATCAGGACAAAGTGCAATGTCGTTGCAGCAGCAAATGGAGCTAGTACTTCAAAACCCACAACAGTGTGCAGAGCTGATGCAACTCTGCCTAGAAAAGAAATAAGTGTTGTCATTCCTTCCATCAGCATTGAGGATGAGACTTGCACAATAGTCGCAAGGTCCATTTACAGAGGAGGAAGAGGTGGAAGAACCTTCAGAACACTCAATGGCCAATGGAATCCCACTATAGGTCCAAGTACCCAGGGAGGCCACTACTTCTTCTGTTGACCTCGCTCAGTGGCCATCAACACAACTAGTAGGGATGATCAGAGCCTCAACTGATCAACTAGAACAGAGGCTCCAGCAGGATGAAATGGAATCATAATTTTACAAAGAGAAAGAAATCTTTGAGAAATCACGTTGGACGTAGGAAGAGTATGTAAGGATCTAGGAAGAGAAAAAAAATAGAAAGGGTCCAGGAAAAGCTTACAGAAGCCTGGCCAATGATCCGAAGGATAGCACCGCAAATGCCACAATCTAGTGCAGTAGGCGAGCCTGAGTAGCAAATTGAGCTACTCCAGGGAGCATGGTCAGAGATGTTCATTCACACATAGAACCTTGAAGAACAGTTGTGGGAGAATCAACGTGAAGTGGAAAAACAACCCAGGAATCTTCAAGAGAAAATGGAAAAAGTAGTGCTTGAAGGAAATAATGCAAGAGCAACCTTGCACAAATAAACAACAGAATGCATGAGGATCTTTTGGGAAGTTAACAATTGGATGGGTATCATTGCAAGGCACAACCAGACTTTGGAGGACATGCGCACGAAGATCCAGTCACTTAATGAGTAAGTTGTTGTGACTATGGATCCGCTCGAGCAATAGGAAAAAATTGACCAGATACAACATGTAGACAACGAGCTAAATGCTCTATTTGAAGTGCAGTCAATAGCTAAGAAAGAGCTACAGGAATTTTGACCTGTCATTTAGACAACCTACATGTAGATGCATCATGTAGATGTTATATCTGATTTAGATTGGAACTCCCTGGTCGTGTCCAAGCCTAAGGGATGCATTACAGATGCGACTCAACAATTCGTTAATCCAGGTGGATATTGGTGGCCACCCACCTATTCCAACTGGCTCCTCTTGTCCTCTCTTTATCAACACATTCTTATATACTTATTTATAATTGTGGGTTCTACACTTTTCAAGTTTTCTGAAGCCCCACACATCCTCCAGGTGGATACTGGTGGCCTCTCGCCTAATCCAACTGGCTTATTTTGTATGTTTTCATGTCATCACATCTTGTTGTACTTCCAGGGCTGTTTTGGGTCCCTAAAAGTTGTTTTTTTGGATCACCACTGTCAAACTATAGACAAAGTTAGAGCTTGACGACGTAATGTGTGTTTCTCTAAAATACCTTTCCAACGAGCTATCACGCACCTAAAACCAAGGTCGTATGCAAAAGTTATGACCCTGGGAAGTTGAGGTACCAACTTACACCAACTTACCCATAAGGGCCCACATGACTTTTGGTGTTTCACCTTATAAGGTTAGGCTTCTGGATTTCTAGGGTTTTGGCATTCATGAGTAATATCAAAAAGGCCTCTAGAGCCTCATTGTAATTCATTATGATCAGACGAATGCACGTAGCAGCCACATCTCTTCTCAGAGATAGCTACCACCATTCGAGCAAGTATTTCAGTTATGCAGTTTTACAGTTTCAGCCTATTTCATTATTCAATAGAAGATATTGTTCACTGGATATCTATGTTATTATTCATATCTTTGTGTTTATTGTATTTAGTTTGTTAATCAGTTCATTCCCCTCCTAAATATGGATCAGTGGTATCAAAGAAGTCTTCTCTTCATTTATGTTTCTTCATGCATGTCCCCGCCAAGCTCTGGGTATAAGAAGTTGGGAATTGAACCAATCGAGCCATTAAAATATCAGTCGCATTGAGCACAACAACAACCCATGGGGGACAAAAGGAAAGATGATGGAGTAGGATATCCTATTAAAATGTTGCTCGAGGAAGCCCTTGTGCAACAAAGGAACGAAATGATGGACAACTTCGTGTAGATCCTTTGACGACTTCCCACAAAAGAAGCATCTTCATCAAGCAACCATGCAACCCCCTTCAAGGTATAAGTAAATTTTGATATTTGATTATTTGAAGGACTGATAGATGCAGATGTTGTAGATAAATAATTGAATCTGATCGAAGGGTATTTTTCGGTCCACAATTTTTTCAATAGGGAAAATATCACTTTTTCACTCCTCAAGGTCGTTCGACATGTTAAAAACTGGTGGGATACTTACTCTGAGAAAAGGGTCGTGGAGGAATCTGCAATATTGGTGGTGGCCCCTACATGAGACTCCTTCTGGGATTCCATTAAAGAAAAATACTACACTGTTGGAAGCTACGAGGACCAATACACCAGATAGACCACCCTATGTCAAGAAAGGGACCAGACAGTACAAGATTTCACCAATATTTTCCATACCATACACACCAAATTGGGTATCAAAGAATCTGAGTGTCATCTGGTGCTCAAATACCATGGTTTTTTTCATAGATACATTCAAACATAAATGGAGTTTCTGGACATCGCCTCATTAGGCATGGCTTATAGATATGTTGTCAAGATCGAGCAGAAATTTAAGAAAAAAAGGCAAGCGTTTGGATCTGCAAACCCCTCACAGTTGTAGTAGGGAAAAGGCATCCCCAACCCACACAGCAAGGGACCAAGTCAAGATAGTCTCCCTTAGGAAAAGCAGTCCAAGCCACAACACAAGAAGGGAAATGAGAAGACAAAGAAAGACACGGGAAAATGGTGTGAGTACCATAAAATCCCTTGGCACAACACCGAAGAATGTCGCTCCAAGCAGTCCCTCATGGCTAAACTGAAGGATTCTGAGTCAGAGGCCAATTCTGATTCTGAATCAAATCCTTAAGGAGGGAATAGGATTATCAATGTTGAACCCAGTGCCACTATCTCTACCACCAAATTGTGGCCAAGCGAACTAGAAGAACCAAAGGAAGGGGAATGCCTCTTTCACTCGTAGATGTGAGTAAAGGGGGATCCACTTTATTTCATTGTCGATAGCATTAATCAAAAGAACCTGATTTTAGCAGAGGTCATCAAGTGGTTGGACCTACCAATGAAACCACACCCATATCCCTACACCATCGGTTGGCTTCGCCAAGGAAGAGATATTTGTGTCAACCAATAGTGTCGTTTGCCCTACGGCATCAATCCTTTCAAAGATGAGGTACTGTGTGATATTTCTCCCCTTGAATTTTTTGATGTTCTTTTAGGACCACCATATTTTTGGAAGCGCCATGTTGTGTATGAGTCTAGACCCTACAGTTTTATTATTACTTTGGGTAGACAATTGTATAGGATACCATAGGTAGTGCCGCCTATTGCTATTTCTTTAATATCTGCTAAGAAATGTAGTAAGGTCAACTCACACACTGGGAAGTTTGTCTTCTTTGTGATCTATGATCATAGTAAGCAAAAGGTCATCACCACATCTGTGGCCTTTACACAGAGCCTCTCTTTGCAGCAGATGCAAGTGAACAGAATCGTGGAAGAGTACAGAGACATCTTCTCCTCACCTACAAGGGTACCGACACACTACCAATTCAAGAATCCAATTTATCTGACCCTTGGCGCACCTCTACCTAATGGACCAGTCTATCATCACTCACTGATGGAAAATGACAAAATTCGACGACATATCCAAGAGCTTCTTCAAAAGGGGCACATTAGACCCATCTCCTCCCCTTGCGGAATCCCGATTGTATTGGTGCAAAAGAAGGACGGGATGTGGCGACTCTACATTGATTACAGAGCCTTAAACAAAATCACAGTCAGGAACTGGTACCCCATTCCCAATATTGATGACCTTCGTGACCAACTCAAGGGGGAAGATTTCTTCAGCAATATTGACCTAAAGTCTGGCTACCACTAGGTTCCCATCGAACCAACTGATGTATGGAAGACAACCTTCAAATATAAAGAAGGTCTCTTTGAATGGCTAGTCATGCCCCGTGCCTTAACAAATGCACCAACCACTTTCATGAGGTTGATGGATGATGTATTGAGACCCTTCACCAACTCTTTTGTGGTGGTATATTTGGATGACATCCTCATCTTCAATGGGACATGGGAGGAGGACATGTGACATATTCAACAGGTTTTGAGCACTCTGCGGTAGCACAAGCCATATGCCAACTTGGAAAAATTATCTTTTGGCATGAACAGGGTCCAATACTTGGGATACATTGTTGATGAGAATGGGGGACATGTTGATCCAACTAATATCCAAGTCATCTGTGACTAGCCAACCCTGACCACACTGACTGATCTTCAAAGCTTCTTGGAACTAGCCAACTTCTACTAACGGTTCATGTTGGGATTCTCCCATATTGCATGGGCCCTCAACCAGGTGACCAAGGGTGGTGGTAGGGACAATTTCATGTGGGGAAAGGAGTAGTAATGAGCATTTGATGATCTGAACAATCACTTATGCTTAGCTCCAGTACTCTCCTTGATCGATATGCAACAATCATTCGAGATTGAGACTGATGCATCTCACTATGTTGTGGGTGTGGTTCTCACTCGGTACGGACATCCGATGGCATACCATAGTGAGACACTCTCTGACAGTGTCCATAAATACCCCACCTATGACAAGGAAATGTATTCCATTGTACAAGCTGGTCATCAATGGAAAAATTACATTCTGGGAAAATAGACGAGCATACACACTGATCACAAGCCTCTGCAATTCATACAGACACATGGAAATTACAGAATGACCACCATCATAAGTGGTCCACCTACCTACACTAGTTCCATATCAACATCAAGTAGAAGACATGTATCTCCAATCATGTCGATGACTACCTCAATCGGCCTCCTATGGATACACTTACCACTGTGCTCCATTCTTGTGGACATGAAGCATCTGAGTGGCCCCAACTTTATTAGCAAGATCCAAACTTTGCCACCACCTATCATCTCTTGGGTATAGGTGAAACTGTCACCGATTTTCACATTCAAGACGGACTCTTATGCCACCTAGGCCATCTCTTTGTTCCTACAAGAGAGAATGCAAAGATGATTTGGGAAGCCCACTACAGTCGGGTGGCAGGACATTTTAGCGTGGAGAAAACTATGGTTGTTCTTCAGAAACATTTTTATTGGCCAAAAATTTGATAGGATGTCAACAAGTATATCAGATCTTGCACTTCCTGTGCCATTTCCAAGCCACCCATCAAGAAGAAAGGGTTATACACCCCTCTTCCTATTCCCAAAAAGCCTTGGGAATCCATCTCAATGGATTATATGTCTAGCTTGACGTCCACCAAGCAAGGAAATTACTATGTATTTGTGGTCGTTGATCGATTTTCGAAGATGGCCATACTCACAGCCCGCAAGAAGAATATCATAGTGGTAGATACTGCCAAGCTCATCTTCAAATGAGTGTGGGTTCACTTTGGGATACCACAGACCATCATCTACGACTGGGACAATAGATTCCTCAACACATTTTGGTCAAGTATCTAGTCTCTGTTGGACACCAAGCTCACAAAATCCACTGCTTTTCACACCCAAACTGATGTCCAAACATAGGTCATCAATCAGATGATTGTGCACATCCTACACATGTACAATTCTAAGAATCCACGTACATGGGACGAGATTCTCCCCTATGTTCAACACAATTACAATAGGGTTCTCCATAGCTCCATCGACCATAGCCCATTTCAGGTGGGTCTGATATTCCAACCCTTAGGACCCATTGATGTTGCACTTCCTCTTTCCACCACATAGACAGACTCTTCCCATGATCATTTTTTGATCGACAAAGCCACTAGATTCAGCACATCCACCAACAGGTCCAGGAGATTTTGTAGAAAACCAATGTTAAGTACAAGCAGCTCCATGATCAACACATGGTACCACACCAGTTTCAGGTTGGCGACAAAGTTTGGTTACATTTGTAGAAGAAGCATCTCATGGGGCCCCATCAAAATCTTCACCCACTTTTCTGTGGGCCTTACACTCTCACCAAGGTTGTGGGTAGCAATGATTTTGAGCTCAACACTCTACCCTTCCCTGGCCTGCATCTAGTGTTCAATGTGGACCTCCTTCGACCATATTTTCCACCATTATTGGACACCTCAGAGATCATAGAACAAATGACACCAACAAATATCAACTCTGACTACATGGAACAAGCCTCCACTGATCAGATAGTGGACACATAGGTCAAGGGCACTCACCAACAGAGGATGCAGCTTTATCAGGTTGTCAAGGCAGGGAAACTCCTACACAAAGGCAATTGGCTCACTCGATGCCAAATCTAGTAGAAGTTTCCTCACCTGATGGAGGAACTCAATGCAATGCAGACCATTTCTTCCTAAGGGGGGAGGATTGATCTAGGTGGATATTCGTGGCCACCCACCTATTCCAACTGGCTCCTCTTGTCCATTTTTTATCATCACGTTCTTCTGTACTTCTTTGTAATTGTGGGTTCTACACTTCTGGGGCTGTTTAAATCCTCACACATCCTCCAAGTGGATACTGGTGACCTCTCACCTAATCCAAATAGATTATTTTTTATGTTTTAATGTCAGCACATCTTGTTGTACTTCCAGGGCTATTTTGGGGCCCTAAACGTTGTTTTTTTGGCTTGCTACAGTCAAATTGTAGACAGAGTCAGAGTTTGATGGTGGAATGTGTATTTATCTGAAATACCTTTCCAACGCGCTATCACGTTCCTAAAATGGAGGTTGTATGCAAAATGTACGACCCTGGGAAGTTGAGGTACCAACTTACCCATAGGGGCCCACATGAATTTTGGCATTTCACCTTCTAGGGTTACGTTTTTGGATCTCTAGGGTTTTGGCATTCATGAGTAATATCAAAAAGGCCTTTGAAGCCTCACTGTAATCCATTCTACTTAGACGGATGTGCATAGCAACCACATCTCTTCTCAGAGATAGCTACCACCATTTGATCAAGTGTTTCAGTTATGTCTTTTTACAGTTTCATCCTATTTCATTATTCAACAGAAGATATTGTTCACTGGATATCTATGTTATTCTTCATATCTTTGTGTTTAATGTATTCATTATGTTAATTAGTTCATTCTGCTCCTAAATCTAGATCATTCATGGCTGAAGCTCACTCCTTGCCAGGAAGTGGTAGGATAAAATCATCAGTTTTCAAGGAGTAAGGAAGAGAACCCTAGAATTGGTCCCAGAGTTGGGCCCTTCATTTAAAGAGGTGAAAAAGGAAAGAGTTCAAGTATAATAAGGAATCGAAGTAGAGACAAAAGAAAAAGGAAATTAACAGGTCAGTCTAGAGATCACAGAAGAACCAAGGACCTGACTCGAGGATGAGTCAAGGATTGTTGTCGGAGCTTGTTGGGCCCTTCATTTTGTTGATTAGAATTCGCACAAGGAATATTAAAGTCCCAATTTTGGTCAAATATAATTTGTGCAAGCCATAAAGGAGCTGGAAAACATAGCAAGGGAGGAAACAGAAAATGGTTGGAAAGAAGGATAATGCACCACCAACAAGGAGAAAGAAGTTACAACAGAACAAGAACAAGAAAGCATTTGAACCCTCAAACCATGAATCCCAATTATCTTATATATATGATATGTATATGATTGTAAGGGGTTGACGGGAGTATCATTCACTCCATTTAGGTTCTGTTATTATAATTAATATCCATCTTGGGCAAATGGTAGATAGAGCTCTTAAGAATGAGTTCGGAGCCAGAAAATATTGTAATAGAGTAATGACTCGTATTTGTTGAATTGTATCTAAGGAACCCCTTTAATGATAATATATGGAAGGACATAAAATTTTGAAATATTTTGTGTAATTCTTTGTCTATGTCTATGAATTGTTATTCTTCTTTACTTCTTCATGTCCGATAAGATCAATATGTTATAGCTTGTTTGAAAATGTTGTCACAACTCTGTTGTCTTTAATATTAGTTATGAATAGGTTCATATATGTTACTTGTTAGTTCATCTTGCACAAGACTATGTTGAATCTTGAAGATTCTGGAGATCTACCTAAGTATTCTCCTTAAAATTCCCTGTCTTCTTGCCTTGGTTGTGTTGGATATATTTCCATTGATATGTTGTCATTGATGTCAAAAATCAATGTCATTATGATGTGATTATAAGTTGTTATGATGAATTGACATTTTTGAGTTATCATAGATGAAATTTTCATTGAGGTCAATAGTATAACAGTTAGCATAGAATGTCAAACAATATGCATAGATCAAAGCTCAAAAGGAAAAGTGCATAGTTAGCAGAAAATGTCAAATAGGATGCAGAGATCAAAGCTCAGAAGGAAGAGTGCATTGAAAGTGATCCAGATGGGTATCAGTGGCCGCCCACCTTTCCATCTGGCTCAAAACAGTTTTCTAGCATTTCTGGTAATTTACTATTTTTAGCATTTTTTTCGGGTCCTGAACTTCTGGGGCCATTTTGAGTCCCTAAACGATGTTCTTTTGGGTATTTTGCTCTTGAAAAATTGCATCTACGATGCTATTTTGTCTCAATCATTGTAGGCCTCGGATATATCTTTCCAACGAGCTATCATGCGCCCTAAACGGAGATCGTATGCAATAATTATGACTCCGAGAAGTTGATGGACTAACTTACCCAAACAGTGCCCACTTGACATTTGGAATGTCATCTTCTAGGGTTGGGTATTTTGTTTCTACCTTCTTGCTTTTGATAAATAAGTCCCTTCAGCCTCTTTTTGTAATGAGCTTGGTCACGGATGAGCGTAGCCGCCACATCTCTTATCAGGGATATGCTACCACCATTCTAGATATGTATTGTTCAACAATTTTACAGTTTCTCTATTTCATTAATTAATAGAAGTGTGTGTTTATTGTATCACTATGTTCTCTGCAATACTATTGTGCATACTCTATTATTTTCTTCTTACATTTTGTTCCTGCATAAATCCGGATCAGTGGTATCAGAGCAAACTGCTCTTTTGTCATTTTTTTGTGCATGTCACCGACGAGGTCAGGATATAAGGAGTTGGGTCTCAAACTAGTTCAGCTCGAGAGAGAAACCCCTCTCCGACACAAACAACTGCCCATGGCGAAGGAAAAATGAGATGAAGGAGCAGGAGATCCTATCAAGATGTTGCTCGAGGAGGCTCTCACGTGACAGCGAAACGAGATGATGGACAATTTTGCGCAAATTCTTCGAAGGTTGTCAACCGCCATGGAAGGAACCTCGACCAACAATCAGTTTGGAGGACCGACCCCTTTCAAGGTACAAGTTAATTTTGACATTCCCTTATTCGAAGGTCAAATATATGCATATGCTCTGGAAAAATGGTTGAATCAGCTCAAGGGTTACTTATCGGTTCATAACTTTTCCAACAGAGAAAAGATTACATTTTCACTTCTTAAGGAGGTCCCCCATGTCAAGGATTGGTGGGAAACCCTCTGCGAACAGAAAGAGGAAAAAGAGGGTAATGAACCCACATTGTTTGGGACAAAACCCACATGGGCATCCTTCATTGATGCCCTCAATGAGCAATACTTCCCTGTGGGGAACTATGACGACCAGTACACAAAATGGGCAACTCTGCGACAAGAAAGGGACCAAGCAGTGACAGAGTACACGAACAACTTCCATACCCTGTGCATGAAGCTCGCCATCAAAGACTTCGAGTGGCACCTGGTTCTGAAATATTGCAGTGGCCTGCATCGGTACATCTGTATCGAGATGGAATTCCTGGACATCTTTTCATTGGGTGCCGCCTACCGGTATGCTGTGAAAATTGAGCAAAATTTTAAGAAAAAGAACAAGCGGGAGTTCGGTTCGACAAACCAGAAGAAGGGTAAGGGAAACCCTAGTTCGCAGAACAAAGTACATAGCAAAGATATCCAACCCTCGGACAACTAGCCTAAGCCACAGGCAAAGAAGGGTAACTGGAAGACAAAGAAAGACACTGGAAAATGGTGTGAGCTCCATAAGAGTCCCACGCACAACACTGATGAATGTCATGCAAAACAATCACTGCTTATCGAGATGAAAGCGCCCGAGTCAGATCTAGGATCTGAATCAGAATCAGAGATAGATCATGGAAGGAAGATCATTGAAGCAGAACCCAACGTCACCATTGCCACCACAAAGATCCAGCCCAACGATCCAGAGGAGACAGAAGAAGGGGAGCACCTTTTCCACTCGCAGATGTGGGTACAAGGGAAGCCATTACATTTCATTGTTGACAGTGGAAGCCATAAGAACCTGATTTCAGTAGAGGTCATCAAGCGGTTGAACCTGCCAACATTGTCGCATCTGCAACCATACAACATTGGGTGGCTCACTCCAGGGTGAGACATCCGCGTTAGCCAGCAGTGTCGCCTACCGTACGACATCAAACCCTTCAAAGATGAGGTAATGTGTGATGTTGCTCCACTTGAAGTTTCTGATGTTCTTTTAGGACAACCATATATGTGGAACCGCCATGCTGTGTATGAATCCAAGCCTCATAGTGTCATTGTTACTTTGAGAAAACAACGCTACCAGATACCAGAGGTAGTTCCCACTACCGCAGTCTCTCTCATCACAGCTAAGCAGTGCAAGAAGGTGATTTCCTAGACTGGAAAATTCATCCTCCTGATGATTCATCCAGAAAGGAAATGAAAGACCACAACCACATCTACCGCCTCTACACAAGGTCACTCTTCACAACACAAACAAGTAGACAAGATCATGGAATCATACCAGGACATCTTCACTTCCCCTGTCGGAGTGCCACTCCATTGTCAGATCAAGCATTCCATTGACTTGATACCCGGGGCACCTGTGCCGAACGGGCTAGTTTATAGACATTCCCTCATGGAAAACGAAGAGATCAAGCACTAGATCAAGGAATTACTCCAAAAGGAGCATATTCAACCAAGCTCCTCACCTTGCGGGAGCCCGATTGTGCTAGTACAGAAAAAGGACGGAACTTGGAAACTTTGTATTGATTACAGAGATTTAAACAAAATCACAGTCCGGAATTGGTATCCTATCCCCCAGATCGATGATCTCCTTGATCAACTAAAGGGCGCCAAGTATTTCAGCAAGATTGATCTGAAGTCTGGTTATCACCAGGTCCCAATTGAGGCGACAGATGTCTGGAAGACTGCCTTCAAGTCTCGGGAAGGCCTTTTTGAGTGGTTGGTCATGCCTTTCGTCTTAACTAACGCTCTGGAAACCTTCATGAGGATGATGGATGATATACTGTGACCATTCACAAATTCTTTTGTGGTCGTCTATCTCGATGATATCCTCATCTTCAGCAGAACGTGGGAAGACCACTTACAACATATTGATAAAGTCCTTCGCACCCTGTGACAGCACAAGTTATATGCCAATCTTGAAAAATGCTCATTCGGGATAAAGGAAATTCAGTATTTGGGATACATTGTGAATGAACAAGGTGTGCATGTGGATCTGACCGAGATCCAATTCATTC
>SNQJ01S0169973.1:12558-22930 GCA_010110895.2 Picea sitchensis
GTTTAAGCTTGACAAGTCGCATAGTGTCTTTGAGTTGTTCATTGTTTGTTATAGTGATCTTTGACGCACATGCTTAGATGGCTTATTTATTGATTGGATTCACTTATCATGATGTTATGACTTGAGATTCTTGGAGGGCATGTTCATTTGTCTTTGCAGGACCTAGTTGTTGTTTTGGGAGAGCAAGCCTAGCTTGGGCTTCCATGGGGCTACAAGCCCACAGGTTGGATGACAAGGGCTCGCATGCTAGATGAGAGAGATCAAACTTGGATGGCCTTGATGATGAGTTGGACAACCTAGCCCACCCCTTGCTTGCCAAACGATTTGCCCAGGAGGGGCAAAACATTCCACTTTTGAGCTTGACGTCATGATCTTGGGTGGTAGGGCATGGTGGTGAGGGGCCAGTCGTTGACACATGGATGTTTGAGGAGGAGAAGAGTCTTCACCATAGTAAAGGCACTAGTCATACTGTTTTTTTCATTGGAGATATAAAATCATTGCCTTGGAAATGTAATTTTTGACCTTTAGAAAGTTTTCTTGCTTGAAGTTGATTTGCCTCATTGAGAGAAGTCTTCCCCCACTAGGGCGTCCCCTCCCTCCCAATACTCGAATTGTTGTTATAAACTTTAACCTACAGCCATTAGGGCTGCACAACCCTAGCTACTAATACTCTCATAACTCCTAAACTAACCCTAGACTAGCTCTCTAATTTTCCTCACTTACTCTACTAACTAGGGTGCATCTTTTGGGCTAGTTCTTGAATGCTACAGCCATAAGGCTGCAATTTTATGCAGAAAATACATATTTACAATAGCTATCTTCTCTTGCTTCTTAAGTGCCATTTTTTAGCCTATATTCATTGCTAATCTTGATGTTGATTTACTTAACTATTTAGATATTTGTATGCTGATTTAGATGTTTTATTTGCTGATATAAACTGTCATCTACTGCTGCAAATTAGGGACAGCAAGCTTAACTAGCTGATCCAACTAACATATATCATTGCAAAGTGTCTTTTCTTGTGTCTCGGACAGGTACAATCATCTGGAGAAGTACTATACTTGTGGGGCAACAATTACTTGACTTACAAGACATCTCTTCCCACCTTTCATTCCGCTTAGACTTGACCTCTAGGGGCTTCACTTCCTTTTATCTCCATCTCCATCCCCCTAGGGTCCCCGAAATCGCCTCCCTAGAGTGACCTAGTCATCCTTGAAGTGTGGGACCTACATCAAGGTGACATTGGGTGTAGGATTCCCAAATTGTAGCACTTGCTTTGTGGTTGGGTCGGGCTTTGCCCAACCTACAACTTGCGCTATAACAAGGCCATCCAATAGTTTTTTGTCCCTGGTTCAAGATCTCCATTTTTAACATGAAAATGGATTTGTACCTAAACCCTAGCAACACAAAGTGTAATGATCGTTTCATACTTTGTTGGAATGGGTGTACCCCATTGACAATATAAATTGGAGACGATTTCCTCTAAGTAGGAAGGAATTGGTGAAACTTAGTCCATAAATTCCTCGTGAACTTAGTTGGACTATATATTTTAATTGTGATTTACCCTTTGCACTTTATATTCTCATACCTCATTGTAAATTACTAAATAATTCATAGGTGACTTGGTCAAACTTGATCAGTCACCTTTTATTGTATTTTATTGGAGACATGGTCAAAATGGATCACTCACACAATTTTGTTCTCATATATATAGATAATAATAACTATAAATGAATGTACAACATATGTGTCCATAAGTTCCTAGTGAAATTAGTTGGACTATGTATTTTAATTGTAATTTACACTACACTTTATGTTTGTCATACCTCATTGTAAATAATTCATAGGTGACTTGGTCAAACTTGATCACTGACCTTTTATTGTATTTTATTTTAGACATGGTCAGACTTGAACACTCTTACACAATTTTATACTTGTGTATATATATATAGATAATACATATGAGTGTACATTATGTCAATCTCCTCCTGTCTTATTCTCGAATATTTGTTCTCGTGTATTCACTAGTGTGTGAGTATTCACATTGCTGTTGTGTGCCCATATCAACACCATTCTCAATATCCATCAGAAGTTTGCATATAATAATATCCCACAAAATCGTCTGGTCTTGTGATTTCCTTTCTTGAAAGCTCTGTGGATTTCTCTGTTGCAGCCCGAAATCTTGAATTTGTAATCTCTTCAATTTCTGCCAATATAGATGCCATTTGATAATTTTGTGTTTAGAGGTGCCAAGATGACTACTCTGATACCAGTTATGTACCAAAAAGTCAAATACATGGAATATTGCCAATAACACAACGTAAAGAATAATCATTAATGTTAATGCCAATAGAGTGCACTGACAATATGCAATAAGATGCGGAGCACTGCTCCAAATATACAATGGGTGAGTTGCACTGCGACTTTAAAAAAATATGTAAATAAATACAGATGTTCATAAGAATTGGCCCTGTGTTATAAAGAAGGATCACCACTTCAGTCTTACTCATGTTGGCCCAAGACGACTTACCATTATATTATGATTATTGTTGGGTTAGGGCACAGCAATCTAGTTATTTTATTCACAGTAGGAATCCTTTGGTGTGGGCTAAGAATGATTCTGTCCCACATAGACCTTTTGATTTAAGAACATAACCAAATATTTGTAGACAGATAGTGCATTGCCATACAGCAATTACGGAATCCTGCATTTTACTGGGAACAATGATTCATCCATCAGTATGGGACATTGTGAATTTTCTTTTAACCAAGTATTTGTAGACAGATAGCCAATTGCCATACGGCAATTACCCAATCTTGCATTTTATTGGAAACAATGGTTCTTCCATCGATATGGGATATTGTGAATTTTTTCCATAACTTATATATAATTAATCAAAGCTCTGTCAGTTTGTATAGGAAATATTGTTAAACTTTGCTAATAGTTCTATGCATAAGACAGATGTTCTTCCAGTAGACTTCTTGTATCTTTATACTTTAATTGTAAATATATACTTCTTAATTCTTTGACAATGCTCTATGAGAACCTCCTGGGTTCAATTATTTTTACAGAACAATGAACAATTTTCTTTTGTCAGGCTCTTGAAGCAGCAGGACATGTTGCGAGTGCTGCTGTCTCAACATCACCACTTCCTTTCAGTGCGATGGCTAGCCAATGTGAGGCTTTTGGTTCCAGCACAAGAAGAAAGCTCTCTGTCTGGATGAATGAAGAAACAAATTCAGATACTTTATTGTTGACATTTCCAGCCAATGAAGAGTCAGAAAGGACATTTGTAGCCCAGAACTTTGAGAAAAATGAGGAGAAGGTGAGAGTACAAGATTTTACTTTTTTGAGTAGTTGTAACTCATTTAATTCATTGCTCTCCCTTTATCTATCCCTCCTGTCATACACCGGCACACTCTTATATGCATGGGAGAATGCAATAAACCAAATTCAGATTTTAGTTGAGAACACACTATGCAATTAGGAAGAAACTAAATGCTTTCATACTGCAACTTGTGTGGTAGACAAAGGGCAAAGGTACACTCTCTAACTCTTTCCTTATATGCATGGGAGAACTTTGCAAAGAATTGGGGGAAGGTGAGGCTACAATATCTTACTTTCATGCGTAGTTGTAACTTGTTGAATTCATTGCTTCCCTTTATCCATACCTCCTGCCAGACATCTGCACACCCTTATATGCATGGGAGAATGCAATAAACCAAAATCAGATTTTAATTGAGAACACACTTATCAATTGAAAAGAAACAAAATACTTTGGCACTGCAACTTGTATGATAGAAAAAGGGGCAGGGAATATACACTACTTCCCCCTTATATGCACGGGAGAACTTTGAGAAGAATGAGGGGAAGGTGAGGCTACAATATCTTACTTTTATGAGTAGTTGTAACTTGCTGAATTCGTTGCTCTCCTTTTATCCATCCCTTCTGCCATACACCTGCACATCTTTATATGCAAAGGAGATTGCAATAAACCAAATTCAGATTTTAATTGAGATTACATTCCTCAATTAAGAAGAAATCAAATACTTCCGCACTGCAAATTGTATGATAGAAAAAGGGCAATGGGATACACACTACTTTTCCCTTCGTCTTACGAATTTCATATACTTATGCAGGTTGCCATGCAAAGGGATCAAGGAATGGATAAAATTCCGAGTTCTTGTTATCTTTATCGAGGATCATTGCCGCATGAGCCATGGCAGGCAATGCGGCTTCCTGCAGCAAGTCCATTTGATAATTTTTTGAAAGCAGCAGGCTGTTAGGATTTCTGATAACCACACTGAAGTACAAATTATTGGCTACTTTGCTGTTTCTAATCTGGATTGTTGGCTGTTGTCCTGGACTTTTTTCTGATGTGCTCCATGACTTTTCTGATATGGGCTTATTAACTTGTATATAATATAATTATTGGTTTTCTGCTTCCAATTGAAGTCTGTTTTGAAATGTATTTGAAGTATTCCCTATCCTCAAATCTACTATTTTTCCTAAATATTTAAAGTTCCATTCTTGAGTACTACTGAAGTCCGAAGTTGAATTCTATACTGGGAAAGTAGCATTCATGAATAGCAGAGTTAATTATGCTCTGGACATATCTTAACAATTTGAAAATGGATGATCTTGGTGTGTTGCGTTCACATGACATAATTCAGCATCCACGGTACATGTTCCTGATAATCCTCTTCAAGCAGAAATCATATATATTGCTCATCATATTTTATATAAAAGTAGTCCTTGAAGTGGCAGCCTTTAAACACAACTAATTCTCTTGGACTTGTTTACTATTTTCTTTATGATTCCTGGACCACTAGCCCACCGGAACACAATGCTGAATAGTAGTTTATGATTCAAAGGAAAGCATATGTATTATGCACTCAACAAAAGCACCAAATGAGTTACTGGGTATTCACTGCATAGTGAAATCAATGCTAGTTGTGAGAATAAGTGACAATCTACACATTTCTTCCCCTATATCAGCTTGTTGGTGCTTATCATTAGGCGGGCAAGGACTTTTTTCGTTTCAGAATGTAGTTTGGGCTCTATAAATGATTGGTTGTCTTTATGTTTAACTAACATTTCAAAAACACTAAATGAGCTCCATTCACTACATAGTGCAATCAAGGCTAATTGTGAGAATAAGTGATAATCTACACAATTCTTCCCCTATATCAGGTTGTTGGTGATTGTCATTAGGCAGGCAAGGAATTTTTTGGTTCAGAATGCAGTTTGGGCTCTGAATGATTAGTTATTGTCTTTTCCTTTAACTAATGCTTCAAGAGATTTATGCAAATCCCCAATGACATTCATTAGCTCCATCTTAGAAAACTTGTCATTTCATTTTTTCATTATGTTTAATATACCACACCATCTGGGAAGACAAGCTCCAACAAATGAAACACATCCTTGATCATTTTCAATAACAATTCAAGAACAAACCTAAGAAATATGTTTTCAATGAATAGTATATTTCCTATCATAGTTTTATTATTGCAACTTATGGAGTACATCTAGACATTCAAAGAAAATATTTGTTAAAAGAATGGTCTGCACCCACAAATATTACAGAACAAAAACACTGTTCGAGTGGCATGAACTTTCTATTGAAATTTCATTTATCACTAGTTGGATATCAGTAATGCCCTCTACCATCTCACGGGCAGCAACGAAACCTTTATATAGAACCTAAGTTGAATAATGTTTCCCAGCACAAGAAAGATACACTGTTCAGAAACTATGCATGGGCTTCTTGATATTCCATGAACATCTTAGATTGAGACAATCCCTCTTAAATTGCATTTGGAGTCGTTGTTAAGCAGAGAGATGTAATGGCACCCATTCATAGGTGAATTACAACACGGGACTTTTTTTAGGGTCAGAGAAACAACGATCACCACTGATTGTCTGCCACTACATTTTCTTAATTCAATATCCAAGATTAAGGAGTATTGTCACATGAAACGGGCTTCATACCTTGAACACTTTCGGCTTGTTTTTGAATATTAGAAAGGGACCCACAGACAGTAGTAAATTTTCTTAATTGGACTTTTGTTTGTGTCCTCACTAGCTTTTTAGATACCAAGTGTAGTAATTATGAACATTAGAAAGAACTGTAACCGTCTAATTCTCACTTTGTGCCTATCTTGTCTACCATAAAAAATTCAACGGTCAAGTAGGAACCCTTTTTGAATCGCTACATTCATGAGGGGAAGAGGGGATGCTCTACAGATTGAGTTGTACCAGTCGGGACAACCCCTGATCAATCTCTAATGAGGTTCACTCATCTTGATGTTTAGAACTATGAATATGCTCTTTATGTAGCACATCCAATTGATCCAATCAAAAGCTCGGGTTATATTAGCATATGGACATACCTTCCAGACCTTGGGAATCCATCTTGATTGACACCTTGCCAATGTCAGCATTACCATATCTTTGTAGTATGTTAAGTTTCTAAGATGACAATCTTCACACCATGCAACAAAATTGTCAATATTCCTAAAGCCAGTTAACTTTTCTAGCACATCTGAACATATTATGGGATCTCATTTTAGATTGGGGTTCCTTTTTCCATAATTATTTTTTGCAAAGTTACACGGATCTGATTCATTGTGTGATTGGGATCCATAGAGGATTTCGTTGCGGGTGCAGCGACCATCTTGAAATTAGGAATTGACACTCTGACCCTAATTTTTTTTTAAATATGTATTTAACTTATAGCTGAAAAAATAGAAAGTTTGGGAAAAACATAAAAATTAGAGATGACATTGTTTCTAACTTCATCATTCATACAGTGAAATTCATATTCCAAATTTGTATTCATTGTTCATAGAATCATACATGAACAAAATTTAGAATTAAAATATTTTGAATAATAAACTATTAAATTCTTAACAAAAATTTAAATTCCTACATAAACAAAAATTGTAAACACACCAATTTCAGAGTTTCATTTGAGATATGTCAAAATTAGGATCAAGAAAGTACATCATAGATTTATAAATTATAATCATAATTATAGAAAGGAGGGTTTTCTGGCTAAACAATMAGATTTCTAAATATGTTTCACTCCAAACTCACCAAATGAGAGTGTTTCTATGCCAAATCCACTCTCCAAATTCTTGTTGTTATGTTGTCACTCTCATTGTGCTAATGTTCTCCAAATCCTKCATGTTATGTTGTCACTGTGTTTTTGTTAGTGCTTTCAGATCTCAACCCTCAGTTTGCAAATGAAAGTGAAAAATGGTGTTGAGGTTATGGTTTTGGTTTTCTGGGATTTATGTCTACTTCCTATGGTTGTGGGGCCCTCCCCCTTCCTCTTTCTTGCCACACACCCTTCGTTTTTCCATGCAGCTTTGTTTTTCTACATTTTTATTGACATTGTTTTTTACAAAGGTTCTGTTTCCTCTTCCTAAAAATGGATCCATTACATGTTGAACTGTCTTTGCTTACAAGAAATAGTTCCAATACGGTTATGAGATTTTGAGATTCCAATTTGACTATTCGACAGCACCCCAGGAAATTTTGGTAACTTGAATTTTAGCAATCGTTGTGGAGAAAGTTAAGCTGTTAATCAAGGTATTCAACATCCTTGCTTTCTCAAACTAATTACCAAACTAAAATTGTAAACAAAACCCATTACAAGCTCTTAACATCAATTATTAATTGAAGTGGGATAAATATCTAGATGTGATATAGCATTGCTATGAATTTTAGTTGCCTAACACGTTATAAATGCCTTGCTTCCCTTCACTCATCAACCACATCCCATGATCAAAATGACCAACGAAAATCCATTATCTTTATAGATTACTTAGCAAAAACACATACCAAATTCTAACATACATAAACACCTACCAACTTCTAACATACATTTGGTGATTGAAGTATCACATAAAGATCTATGAGATATGCACTTGATGATTAAAGTAGAGCATAAAGATCTAAGAGACAAACTTGTGATCCAATACTACTTTTAGGTTAGAGAGAGTGTGGCTCCATTTAGATAGATAATTGTAGAGAATTAACAATTACAAACTCAAACCTATCAAATATAACACTTATACTAGCTACCCAAATCCATTATCTTTATAGATTACTTGGCAAAAAACACATACCAAATTCTATGACATACAATTGATGATTGAAGTCGAGCATAAAGATCTATGAGACATGCACTTAATGATTGAAGTAGAGCATACATATCTATGAAACAAGCATGGGATACAATACCACTTTTAGGTTAGAGAGAGTGTGGGTCTATTTAGATAGACAATTATCAAGAATTGACAATATCAAATATAACACCTATTCTAGCTTGAAGGCCATTAGAACAAAATATGTCTTCCTAGATTTACTAACATATATTGGTATCTATGGTGTAGTATCTCAAGTAGTATGAACTACCATGGCTAGAAGAGGAGGTACAAATATACATTTAGACACCATTTTAGACAAATAATCTCTAAGTTGAAAGGATATGATTCAGTGGATACTAGGACTTGCATCAAAATAAAGAAGCAAACCATTACTTCCCTAGTGGATAGAAAGATGCTCCCCTTCCCAAGCCAAATTTGCTAGAGCGACAATTTCCCCATTTACACCACAAAATGTGGACAATTGTTTTCTTAAAAAATGAGGAAATGATAAGATTGTTTTTCAGAACTATTAATCTTTCCCTATATGAATGTGTCACATGTAGTTCCCATAATATTTTGTTCATCTTCTTTCATGCAAAGTATCAAATTGATAGTGTATATCTTGAATATAAGCCTAACAATGAAGAATATGTGTTTCCTCTTTGAAAGTCATAGGTTCAAATCCAAAGAGGGTAGGGTCTCATGTCAATTTGGTCTTTGGCTACGTTGCGACTCAAAAGTAGATAATTATTAGTATTAAAACATATAACAACATATCGGTGATGATTTGTAAGATGGCATGTATGTTCTACTGGAATAGTTTGTCACGACAGATCTTACAATATTCTATTATCTCTTATTATGCAATATTTTACTTTAGATTCCAGATTTAATATTACTAGCTTAGTTCACAAAAAAATAAAATAAATTGAAACTAAAATGAAAGAAGTTGAGGAAATACAACAACATCCACATTATGAGCACATAATGTATCCTAGGAGAATTGAATACAAGACAAACCCAACGAGAAGATGAGGCATTTGCCTTGCTCTTCTCTTCTTAGTGATGAAATGCAAATACAAAAAAAGTGCACTCACTATGGAGTTGCCATGGACACTATAGGGTATTTTTTAAGGATTTAAATATTACACCAAGTATAGTATTCTGGGTGAATATTTTGGTTCGAAAAATCATGCATATAGATATGTAGGGGTATTCATTTTAAAACATATAATTTACTATTAAAATTTGTAAATTATGACAAATAGTACAAATTTATGCAAAAAATTAGATTAATTTTTAAAAGGAAAATGGTCCATTCGTGAATGTATTTTTGAAAAAAAGTACGAAAACATAGCCAATTGGTGAAAATTTGCCACTAAAAAATATATTGGGACATTGTGGCCTAAATGGTTGCTACATTATTGTCTAGTTCCTTTATTATGCTTCAATATCCCACTCTTAGATGCCTTATTATACTATGGAACAATAAACAATAAAATAAGAATGGAACCCCTTTCTCTCTTAGCGGCCCATTGCTTAACATTGTGTGATAGTTATTTAGGGTTAGGGTTATAGTTTTTGCATGCTTCAACCCTTGATTAGGGTTAGGGGTTTGGACGCTCTAGAATCTCCATGTTATGCACTTAACCTCCAAATAGTGGAAAAATAAAAAGAGACATAACTCCAAGCCTTGAGAATGAGAGAGGAGAATGATTGAGAAGCCTCTTCAATGAGGCAACATCTTATTACAGTGTAACAAATACACAAGATAAGATGATCTTTAAAACTAGGTCTCCCTGGTATATTTAGGAGACAAAGGGCACAATCACAATTAAAGGGTCTAATGGACCATTAAAGTGTTTAACCTACCAATAACAACAACACTAATATAACAATAGAAATGTAATAACTCAGTATCTAAAGTTTAATATGCTCCTTCCTGTAATGCCCATATAATTCTAAACATCATTTAAGTTTCCTAAACATTTTATGAAAGTAATCTGAAACAGTAACTTCTTAGCATAATAGTGATTTTCATAACAACAACTTCAATAACTTAGATTTATCAATAAATACTGAATTCATGACAGAAAGAAATAAATACATATCTTAACAAAGTACCTGGTTCTGATGCTAATTGTTGTTGCCACTGTGCCTTGCTGCTACCTTTCTGCTCCCTACTACACAGATCAATCCTGCCACAAACAGGAAA
>SNQJ01S0169975.1:4125-14966 GCA_010110895.2 Picea sitchensis
CTCTTATTTGGGGGATGAACCTTGTCTCTGGGAGGTGTTACTTTGTCTTGCTTCTATTCATATTCTTTTCCATGTATCTCTTCTAATTCATCATCACCCCCTAGGTCAGGTGATACTAAAGCAGTCTTCTTTAAGGAACTGCTTAAGTCTTGGACCTCTTCAGTCTTCTTCCTTCTGCTACTTCTGGGTGCGCTCTATTCTTTGTGAGAATCCTCTAGGCTGTCAAGTTTAGGGTCAGACATCTCTGCAGATTCAGTGGGGATAAGGAGGTCAGTTGACCAGTCCTTAGTTATCTCCTTGAGGTCCTCTTATGTGAGCTTGTAGTACGACTGAAGCTACTCCTTATGTTCATTGACTTGTGATGTAATGTAGATGAAGTACCGATCTGCACAGAAATTCATCAGGGGTATGAACCTCTATAGGGTGTTTGGATTCATGCAAGGTTCAACTTCGATGGCTCTCTTCAGTTGGAGATAACATGCGTGAAAAACAACATTCAACTGTCATTGTTTTCTCATATCACTCAAGTAACAGAGCATGGTGAACTTCACAACAAGCAGCTTGAATGGCTCGATGTCCGGGAAGGTCGCACCTTCTGGCATTTCCTAGGAAACAAACGTGATGAGGATCAAGAGCCAACTAAAGTGAAACTTGTAGCCCTGATCCTGTGCTTCATTGCAGTCTAGTTCCAATTGATTAACTAAGTACTTCACCCAGTTCATCTATAGGCCTTCCACGCACTTCCCTGCGAGGTCAACGAGAAATCCCATGACCTGCATGGGTCTGTTTATCTGTACTAGATTTCGAGCTATTAATTAGCATGCTAGGCACATTGCGCCACTCTGGATAGAAGCTACCTTGTAGCCTCGCATCCCCTTTTCAACATCGTCGTATTTATCCTTGATCTTCTATGTTAGTACACAATCTGTGGCTTTTCCTAGATAGCACTCCTATGGGTTGGGTTCTTTCATACTCAATCCTATGATCCTACGGATCAGCGTCAGATCGACTGTCATATGATGGTCTAGCCATAAGTATCTGCCATAGTAACATGAGAGTAGTAGCTTGACAAAGGTGTTAAATTCCTGTTGCCTTCCAAAGTGTGGGATCTTCATTACATTCAGCAGGGTGGACTACATAAGGTTCAAATTCCACGGCTGAGGTATTATCTTTGTGTTCTTCCCCTTCGTCCTGTTCAGGTATTTATACGGGGCAAGCATACTATAGTTCTTGCGATCTTCGAGGATGAAGTCACTGAACTTCAACATGGTGATCTTGTCTTGTTTTGATCGAATTGCATGTATCCCCTTCGGGAGGTACGCAGTAACCATGATGTACTCAAAATCTATTGGCACACTATCACGACTCACCGTGCCAGCTAGAGATGGGATGTAGTTGAGCAATATGGTTGGGATCAAATTCACATTTTCTAGGTCATATCTATGCTTGGTTCTCTTTTCCGCTCATGGTTGGGATGGTCCGGCTCCATGAGCACTCAATGGAGAGGCTTGCACTCCTCTCATCTAAGAGGCTTGTACACCCACATACATTACTCTTTCCGACATGACTCTTTCAGTCATGAGGTCGATGAGTACTTCCTTCATAGACTCTTCGACTGTGATAAGTTCTTCGGACATACACACTCCTGGTTGAATATCTTGGGTTAGAAGAGTAGCTAGTCAATGCAACAAGATAGATGGAAATAGTGCAATGATCACTTTGCGAAATCAACTATTCTGCGGGTTCAGATAATCACGGTTGGCAAAAGTGTTCTCGGTGCATGGCATGATGGGATAAATAGATAACTTGGCAAAAAATATCTTGCAACGAGTTAGAAGTCTTCATTAACTCAGTTATGCCCATTACAGAGCAATCACAACGGTCTGATGGCAGGCTGTCTGACCATAAATGTCGTTCTACCCATTCAGGGCATTGGAATAATAGTTATACTGTTCCCAATGGCTATATTGCTTCGCCATGGAAAAATGCCATGTGGCATTGTTCTGATATCCCAACAAAGTTCCAATTTTGCAAATTTTCCTTCTATGAAGTTCCCTCTGTAATATTCTATAACTTAGCTCTCTTCTTACTTAGTTTTCTATCCTTCTTTCCAGTGAGCTTCGTATTGGTATTCCTTTTTCCATTCTGATTCTTATCTCCTTTTGGCATAGTAAGTTCGTGTTGTTGAGATTCTTTCCTAATATTCAATGGTAATAATTCTTCTTTATCTGGGGTAGGTACTTTAGTCTTCTATGAGTCTTCTTGCGTTCTTGTAGCTTTGACATCCAAGTCTCTGGTGTTAAAGAACTTCGATCTTTTTTCCTATTCTTTAATCAAGTGTGCGATCCTCCTAGTCATGAAATATTTTAATTCTTGCTTCTTCTTCTCTAAGACTTCTTCTTCCTTCCTTATGGCTTGATTTCTTTCAATCCAAGGTTTTCCTAGTAACATAGCAAATGGAGCGTTGTTCTCAGTAAATTTAACAATCTCAAAATCTTCCTCTATCGAAGGTCCATTGGCATTCATAGATATATGGGTGAGCTTCCCACATAGGGTTATTAGTTTTCCTCTGAATAGTCTTATTCCTCCTAATGAAGGAATCATAGTAGGCTTGCCTAAAAGTTCCCAAGTTCTTTCTGTCATGATATTCACTTGTGTTTCCTCATCCATAACATAGTCAATGTTGAAGTCTCCTATTCTTGCTTCTATGCATTCTTTTTCTATGAATATCTCTGATAAGCTGACATGTTGGTGGTCATTTAGGGTTTCTTTCATCTGTAGCAATACTTTCTCCAATTCTTTCTGGGGTTCTACCATGGTTTCAGTTGTTTGACCTTTTTCATGGTCTTCTTGTCTCATATTCATCCTTTCAACCTTAGCAATCATTCTAGGGCAATCAAATACTTCATGGTCCATAGCATTGCAATAGGGTCAACTAGGTCTTCTTCTAGGGAATTCCTTAGCAATATGTCCCAGTTTTCTGCAATTGTAACACAGGTTTAATCCTCTCCTTCTTTTAAATGATCCCCAACCTTTCCTGTACTGTGCACTAGGATCATAGTAGCTAACCTGCAACAAATTCTTTCTAGATTATGCATCCATTTGTTAGTCCAAAAATTCTCCCTATGCATAGGTATAACAGATCTTTCACTATTCTTATCAGATCTACTTATATCAAATCTTCATTCATCTATCAGTGCCCTAGTTTTCAAACTAGAACAGAATCTATCAACCATACCTAGATCCATATTCTAGAAACAAAACTTTCCACTTATCTTACTTATACAAAGAACAAAGCTTACATATCTTACCTCTTTAATCTCACTTTCACCTTTATCAGGGCACAAAGCTACTAGATCTTACCTCTTTAATCTCACTTTCACCTTTATCAGGGCACAAAGCTCCCAGATCTTACCTCTTTTCTTCAGATCTGACCTCTTTTCTTCAAATCTAACCCTTCCTCTTGGCACAAAGCTCCATAGATCAAGTAGTACTGCGTACTAGGGAAACAGTTCTATGCATGGAGATTTTCTCTTTTTCAGTTCATATCTTCGCACAAAGATCCTTTTTCCTCAGTTCCTAGCAATCACAGTTTCAATCCCAACAACGGAACCATTTGTTGACATAGGGGTAGACCCAGGGTTCAACGCTACAACAACATACCAACAAAACCCTAACTATCAGCCCTTTCGGAAACAATTGCGAAGAAGATGAAGTCTCACCTGAGGTAGAGGTAAGGGTGGTTGCAGGACTCTAGTGTTTGCATCCTTAGTTGGGACACAAATCTATGATTCTAACACTTAAGAAAGCCCTTAACAATTAACATTCATCAATATACAGTTCTTAGTTACAACGTAGTTGAATACTACTCTCAGTATAGATAAACCCTAAACTACAAAGCATCACAGTATTCATTTAAATCTAAGGTATTTAAGAACTAAGAATTTTTACATAAGTAAGATCTAACATCCATCCACATCATTAAGCACAAGGCATCATCAAATCTATCTATCATTCATCTATATTAAAGCACTAAACAATAAAACACATAAACACATCAATACATTGCACAAAGAATAACAAAATAGCATGCACGTGGTTCAACCCCACCCTAGGGCTACGTCCACCAACTCTTCTCTTCTTTATTATCTTTGGTCAAGCTTCTTACAGGCACATAGTATCAAAATCCTAATCCACAAAAGACAGGAGATCTGCACGCACTCTGCTAGATCCTCCTTCTTCGAGATAGGGTACAACACCAAGCCTTTACACAGTCTCTTTTAGTTACTTGCACTTATCCTTGCAAGCCTCACACAGTATGCACAAAGTATTTACAACTCTTGATCACATAGATCAAACACTAACACTTAGCATCACTTACAACTAACTCCTCATTACATTGCCTATTATTCTATATATATTACAAAATCGGGTCTATACATGGGTAAACCCATGGGCCAACATTCCCATACCCATTACATGATCCCAAAACCCAAAAATCCCTAAAATGGGGTCGAGATCCTATGTTCTCCACTTTGTCTTGTGCTCTTCCTTCGACAGCCAATCAAAGTCCCAAAATTAGGTCAAACATGACCAATATTCCTCAAAACTTGGTCAAGGGCCAACACCCCAACCCGTAGAACAAAGGACAGAGAAAATATGGGAAACATTAGGAAAACCAATCCAAGCCGCAAGAAAATAAGGACAATAGGAAGACAAATAAATATACTGGGAAGTGGTGCAACTTCCATAGGATCCCCTTGCATAACACTGTTGATTACTGCTCAAAACAGTTTTTGATGCATGAGGTAAAAGCCTCGGAATCAGATGTGGGTTATGAATTTGAGTCAAAACCAGAAAAGGGGAGATAAATAATTGACATGGAACCCAGTGCCACCATTTCTTCCACCAAGATCCATCCTGACGAACCTGAGGAGCTAGAGGAAGGTGAGCTCCACTTTCATTCACAGATGTGGGTGAAAGGCACTTCGATGCACTTCATCGTTGACAGAGGTAGCTATAAGAGCCTCATCTTAGTAGAGGTCATAAAGCTAATATCATTAACAACAATGCCACACCTGCATCCCTACACCATGGGATGGCTACATCAAGGAAGTGATCTTCACATGAGCCAACAGTGAAGCCTGTCATATGGCATGAAGCCATTGAACGATGAGGTATTGTGTGATGTTTCTCCCCTTGAATTTTTTGATGTTATTTTGGGCCAACCTTATTTATGGAAATTTCATGTTGTATATGAATCTAGGCCTTGTAGTGATATTATTAATTTGAACAAGAAATTGTATAGGATACCCGAGGTAGTCCCACCTAGTGCTATTTCCTTGATCTTTTCCAACCAATGCAGGAAGGTCATTTCTTAGACCAGGAAATTTTTATTCTTTGTGATTCATACTCAGAGTGAGAGAAAGGTGGAAGCCACATCCAAGGCCTCTGCGGTCGACCTCTCCACATAGCAGAAGCAAGTGGATAAGGTCGTGGAAGAATATAAAGATATCTTTTCATCACATACTGGGCTACCTCTACATTGTTAGGTAAATCATCCCATCGATCTGACCCCCGATGCACCACGACCCAATGGGACAGTCTATCATTGCTCTCTACTATAAAATAAGGAGATCAAGCATCAGATCCAATAATTTATCCATAAGGGGCACATCTGACCCAAATCATCACCTTGTGGAAGCTCAATTGTGCTGGTGCAGAAGAAAGATGGGACCTAACGACTCTGCATTGATTATCGAGCCCTAAATAAAATCATAGTCAGGAATTGGTACTCGATTCCATGAATCGTCGATCTCCATGATCAGCTCAAGGGGGACAAATTCTTCAGTAATACTTATTTGAAGGATGGCTACCATCAGGTCCCAATAGAACAAATAGATGTATGAAAAAATACCTTTAAGTCAAGAGAAGGTATTTTTGAATGTTTGGTCATGTCCTTTCATTTGGCAAATGCCCCAACAAATTTCATGAGGATGACGGATGATATATTGAGGCCTTTCACTAATTTGTTTTTGGTGGTGTATCTAGATGAAATCCTCATCTACAACAAGACTTTGGAAGAACACTTGCAACATATTCAACAGGTTTTGCACACTCTGTGGTAGTACAAGCTATATGCCAACTTGGAAAAATGCTCCTTCGACATGGATAGGGTCTAGTACCTAGGATACATTGTTGATCCGCATGGTGTGCATGTTGATCCATCCAAGATCCAAGTCATCCATGATTGGCCATACCCAACCATCATCACTGAGCTTCAGAGATTCTTAGGCCTTGCCAATTTCTATTGTAGTTTTGTGTTGAGATTCTACCATATTGCATGGACCCTCAGCTAAATAACTAGGGGTGGTGGTAAGAAAACATTTGTGTGGAGCCTATCCCAACCAAAAAAATTTGATGATATCAAGAAGCGCTTGTTCTCAGCCCTAGTTCTTTCATTAAATAACCTACAACAACCCTTTGAGATCAAGATAGGTTCTTCAGACTATGTGTTGGACGCTTGGGTTGACCCGAGTTTTGTTCTCAATAGGTTTCCAAAAAAAAACCCAAAACTATCGGCCTCCTTGGTAAAACAGAAGGCAACACTGAGCACATAGGGCACAATGCAGTATCACCTGAGATAGATTTATGGGGGACTAAAATACTCAGGTATTTGCAGTATAAGAAAGAGTGGGGACTGTGTTTTGATTATTTTTCATATGCATCAACATCATTATTCATTCATCTACTTCTAGGATTCATTCATCATTAAACTATGCATGCATGCTATTAAACTCAGATTTAAGAATTCATTCTCTAACTGATACATCACATAACATTCAAACATTCATTCAGACACATGAACACAGTGGATTTACCATGGTTCAACCCCTCCTAGGGCTATGTTCACAAAGATATGTCTCTTCTTCTCTTTCATTCATTCTTCTACAAAATCCGCGTTGCACGCATTACATATTTAGGATTACAATCAAAAGGAGCGTGAATACCCTCTGTGAGGCAGACTGGATCACACTAGGCTCCATATCCTATGACCTAACCATAAGAACCTAACTTATTCATCTCAACAACAATAAAAACCATAAAAATCGATAACCAACCTCTCCTAGACCTCTTAGGCCTTTATTTATACTATTCTACTGGATTATAGCCATTACATTCATCTCCCAAAAACCTAACCCTATCATGGATAGGTTTGACTGCATGGGAAACATGCCGCTTTTCCTCCTTTGGCATGTTGCTTTTCCACCACTTATGGCACGTGCTCCAAAAATAGATCTTTCTTTCCAAAAATAGGCCTGTGCCCAAAATATAATTTTCTCTCAAAATAGGCATGTGCCAATAGTCCCCCGACACTAACATGTGGTTCGTCCCGAGATACTTAGGAGGTTTTTACTCCATACATGACCTTCTCCAAGTCATGGAACTTTCCATCCAGTTCCTCCCATTTGGATTTTTCTTGCGCAACTTTCTCTGTGATCTTGTCGACCATCTGTGTTGTAATATGTTCTTTCAGAAACTTTGTGCTCTCTGCATGGACCTATGCCATCCTTTTATTCTCCTCATCCATTTCAAAAATTATTTGTGTTTTTTTCTCCTGGAGTGGTTCCAATTAGGCCTTCCTTGCCTTCTTGTTTATCTGTGTAGTCTTTAATTATGTCTGTAGGGTCATCATCTCCTACGTTCCTTTCAAGCGTTTTGTGATACTCATGGCCTTTTGTCACTGCTTCAAATCCTACATTGCAACGTTGATTTTCTCTTCTTGTTGGTATAGCTGTTGGACCTTCTCATATTCCTCCAAATTCATCCACATGTGCGCAGTCCTGTCAAAACTTTATGCGACATCCTTGGATTTTATTTCAATGATATCTATTTGTAGGGCTTCATGCTGTTCTCTTTCGGCTGTGACTTCAAGAGGATTTTTTGATTTTAATTTTTCCTTGAGTTCCTCAATCTCCTTCTTGTACCCTTTGAGTGTTTGTGCGATAATTTGAATCTATTCTTTAGTTTTTCTCACAACCACTTGCGCGCTATTCAAAATATTTGTGAAGACTTCCTTCAACTTCTTCTCATGGTTATCCACACACTGCATTTCCTCCTGTGTCTCTAAATTGACCTTCTCTACCATGATTTGTAGCACATAATTTCCATCTCTAATGACTTCCATATCTATCACATCTTCCCTGGCCCATGACTTTACTTCTTATGTAATGCTGACTTGAAACCTGTACAACGCCTTAGTTGGTATTTTAGCTAAGACCAACTCTACCTATGCCAAGTCTTTAAGCAATGTTTGTTCCATGGCCTCCTTGAGCTGCAATATATTTGTTGTAATGTGGAAGCTTGGACTTGTCTACACTATGAGTTGGATTGTTTCTTCCTCATTTTGTGCGGTTCTGTCCCTTGCCTTTGTCAATGGCGGGATCGGTTCTACTCCCCTATCTTGTGTTTGTGTCACTTTTATTCATTCAAGGACCTATTTAACATCATCCAAATCCTTCATGATCCTTTCTCTTTAGTTCTCGACTTCCTCATATTCCTCTACCGTGCCGTCCTGTACCCTTTCTCCTACTAATTTGACATCATCCTTGGTGATTGTTTATTCCGAGATGTCCTTATGTGCCTTGGCCTTCTTGCACGACCCCCCTATTTGTATGATTGGATGTTTAGGTATCCCTGCATCTTGTGAAGTTGTATTTGTTGGGGTTCCTTGTGTTGTTTTATCCCCCCCTCCTTGTTTCTCATGCATGGGGACATTATCCTTCTTTCCTGTCTACCCATTCTTTTTTGGGGCGATGTCCTTCTTCTGTTGTGTTGTCCTAGGGTCAGGTTTCATCTACTGCATTGGTTTCTTCTCCACAACGCTTCCTCATGTAGGTGTCTTTGATGACTCTGCTTCAATTTATTTACCCTTGGGAATGTCTTTGGTTATGACTGGGATCTTCTAGTCACCCTACCAGTTCTTTATTGCCCATTCTACCTCTTTTATGTTGATACAAAACCGAAGTTGTAGCCATTCTTTGTCTGTATTCCTGTACTCCTGGATCCACATATTATGTCACATAGACTTGAAGTTGGCTATCTCCTGGTACTGCACAACCACCTTGGGAGTTATTCACCAACTATTGGCTATCTTTTCCTGCATATCGCTTAGACACCTAGAAAAAGTGTTGAAATTTCCACTTCTTCACTTTGAATCAGAAGTGCTCCCCAATGATTGGTATCGTACTAAGCGACATTGTCCTACTCTGTCATAGAAGTATGAATAGGTAGGATCTTTCCATCTGATTAGCATTAGCAACACGATGAGCCACAAATAGTGGAACTTGGTCCCCAAGTCCTATGCATCCTTGTAGTCGCCTAGGAACAGATTCAATCAATATGGGGCCCAACTTAGCATGGTATCATTTTCACACTATGTCGTGGCTGCGACAAATCTTGTGCAGACCTCATCCTTGTGACATTTTTGAAAGAGTTTGCACGCCATCACCCTTTTTTCCATTCATGTGGCTGCATCATTAATCCATTTTATTATAATGTTGTGCAAGCCCCTTTCTATTCCATAGGTTTTCTTCATCTCCTCCATTAGCGCCTTATCTTTGTTTTATCATCCATGTACTGTGTAGGTTTCTTACCATTTGATGGCAGTCCGATAATGATCGAAATCAATTCGACATCGATGGACACTAGTCTGTCCATACACAAGAATCCTCCATGGAGGACTGCCAGTAACTGATTGACACATTTTTTCACTTCTTTCCCCCTATCAAAATGAGGAATCTCCAACAAATGAAGTATCCATGTATTTACCAGTCTTGCTACCCACTTCTTCAGCTACAACACTAAATCTCGTAGTGGCCCTTTGTCCAAGATTTCCATGCACACCTATTGCGCAAACTCTGGAAACTTGATGGTGTTAGACACATTGTGGTCTGCATACCTTAACCTATCGACGTAGCCCAACAAACATGGTGTGGTATGGACCCCATCTGGTATGCATGGTAAAACTATAGAGGCCTTAGACTTCTTTTCTGGGGACCTCACGATAAGGTGTTTCCCTTTTATTTGTGCTAGTGCACTAGATGGCCCAACCTCTGGTTCTCTTTCTTCAATGGCCAACTCTGGTCGTATTGTGATATCTTTGAGTTGCACTTCCTCATGTTTCCTGTACCCTACCACAAGATGTGACCCTGGCCCGTTAGATTCTGTTCTTTGACTGTCAATGCCATTTTTCTAGTGGGATGCTTTAGCCCTGGATGGTTGTTGTGGGTTTCCTATCGCTGATGCATTTTGGCCCCCCACACTGCCCTGTGAGTCAATATCCATCTCCACCATCATTGGGGTCTTCCCTCTTCTTATACGAGTGTGGATCTCACTAGTTCGACCTGTGGTGAAGGAATCACATCGACATCGATGATTCCCTCCAGCTGTGTATAAACTTGTTCTTCCCCTATGGGTTCTTATGGTGACCTGTGGTCATTTCATGTTTTTCACAATGCTTGGCTAGGTGCACCGACCTTTGGAGTTTCCATCCTGAGGAGCTGTTCCTTTTTCTGTTGAAATATAGCTGCTAAAATATTTTAAATCACATGTTCGCCACTTATCTTCGTGTTTCTTAGCTCTGCGTATGCTCAAATTCACAATGAATTTTGTTTGGACCGCGTTTGAATTATATATGAGGTGTCATAATGTCCTGAATATTCTCATCGACGCTTCCTTTATTGTCATAAATGTTCTAAAACTTCTTGGGAACTCTTCATTAAGTTTCATAAATTCTCGGTTCATGCCTTTTTCCCCCGATGATTGATTTTTTCTTTTCT
>SNQJ01S0169976.1:0-20648 GCA_010110895.2 Picea sitchensis
GGCTCGTTGGCCTTTCAACTTCATGCTCACCAACTCAATAACCATACATGCACTTTGGCCTTAAAATACATTCATACAAAGGCACTCTGGCCCCAAAGTATCCTACCTCATTATCCTATATGTAGAATTACATTTATATTTACAATGGGGTTTGACCTAGAGGTATTACAATGCATGTCAAACAAAGATTGTATGCAAAAGTTATGTTCCCAGAAAGTTGTTGTAGAAACTGATGCCCCAAAATACTTTTTGGTGTTTTCAAAACACCTTTTGGCACTTTCCCTTCTAGGATTAGGGTTTTGTACCTTTAGGGTTCTCGCTGTATGTTAAAATTCCATCCTTTCAACCCTCTTACATTAGCTTTTTGCAAACGAGCGTAGCCACCATCTCTCTCTCTCTCTCTCTCTAGAGATAAGCTACCACCATTCTAGCTAGTTTGTGTTCTACAATATTTCGCTATTTTATTCATTAATAGAAGTTGGGTTTTCATAGTATTACTTTTCTCTCTGCTATATTTTTGTGTGTGTTTCATTTCTTTCTCTATACAATCCAGATTAGATGCTTACATGCTAGAAGTCATACAAAGGACACCACTATAGTTGCAGACACAATTCATTATGAGCATATGGAATTGATCTTATTTGATGATGATGAATATGGGTTGAAAATGGTTTATATATTTCTGACCAACCCCCACAATTGGAAAAATTATTCATAAACAAATTGCAGATGGAGATATTGTCATTGTTAACTAACCACCATTTACACAAAAACACTCTATTTAGGCCTTGATTTCAGTATTAGTCCTATTATATGTTCTTCAAAAAATGCATATTTTGATGGGATCATATGCATGTTTTTGTGCCACAGTCTCTACAAGTAGAATGACAAAGAATCCAATAACAACTACCACAAGTAGAATTGATATTTACTAGTGCTCTCTCTTAAAGCAAGGAGTTGAAGAGAAGGCTCAAAGGTCAAAACCATCAAATGATCAAAGGAAAATGGAGAATATATATATGTTCCCATGACGAATGTATTATAATCAATCTCTCCACATGTCCTAACCACCAACAACCCCTATGTATTTCAGAACCTCAACATATACGCAATTTAATAATACTCATGCCCTTAAAATGGTCAATCATTTAATACATGGTTGCTTTAAAAGCGTTTTGAAGGCATATGTTGAGATCAAAACCTATGCACACATGTCCCTAAAATCATTGACAATTGTCATAGATGGACACAGGCGCAATGATAGCAAGGAAGTAAACACCAGGGTTTTGATTTGTGTGTTAGTGCTTCTGACATTCCAGAAGGTGGTGGCAACAAATCTACGATGAGAAGTCGAGTTGGGAAGCTATACGAGGCAATCTAGAGAGTTTTCGCAAAGGAGATATGTCCCCAACTAAGTGAACACATTGGCAAATATTGATTCGTGTATTGTCTTTAGAGCCACTGATTTGGCGAAGAAAAGAAGAAAATACTCATGGTTCTTAGTCATAAGGCACTCACCGTTGATATCTCTTTGAATTGCAGAACTTTTCTAACCAATTCCAAGGCGCCATTACTTTCATCTTACAATGAAAATGGCAGCATGGACATAAATGGGGACATTTAGGAAGCTTCTGCAATGAGTGTAAAACTCAACAAATTTGTTTCAGACTTTGTCTTGCTGATGAATCCCTCTTTTCCTACTGTATTTGGTGTATATGAAATTGTGAATGAGTACTGATTTGGATTGAAAAATGGAAGTGAAGATTGATGGGATAAAAACATGTGCATTTTGACTTACACCTATTCTTGGTCTGTTGATTATCCAAAATAAAAAGAATATGATTTTGATCCAAGATTAATAGTTTATGCTATATCTTATGCACCTATTTTGTCATGTGCATATGAAAAAACAATATGTATTGAGGAAGGAAGTTGAAATTTTGAAGACAAAAAGTCATTAACATAAGTTTCACATTTACGGTCTTTGGGAAGATCAGATGTGTCTACAAGGATCTTAATGGAAATGGCTACAAATGGTCTTGGAGAACTATTTGAGATGGACATAGTTAAATATAGAGAGTCACCCATAATTGAAATTATTATCAAATTCCTTTAAACAATTTACTCCCACATCTAACAATGTTGCAACAACATTGATAATGGTGATCCATTAGAAATGGGTTCGAATCAATATCTCTTCTAGGCCAATATGTTGAGCAGATGTGATGATTAGTCTCTGAACATCTCGCTCAGATAGAAATGGGATATATCACCAATTTACTTTACACGGAGTTTGGTATCGGTTCTGTAAACACCAATTGAGGAAGGCATAATCATAGATCTAGATGAGTAGACTGGGTAGAAAGAGGTTCATCCGGGGTCAATTGAGAAATGCGCATGCAAGTCTTTGTTGGAGAGAGAGCCTTTAAAAGTCACATGCTAGTAACTAGATCAATCTAGAGATTGAATACATTAGAAAAATGCAGGTTTCATCAATTTATTTCCTTAAATAATTGTAAGGAATTGAGGCAAAAATGAAGGCTATGTAGTCTCCCAAAACTTGTAGTTCTCTGAATTGGTGGGTATGAAAACACATAGGAAACTGCAATTGAAGAGGCAGAGAATAACATTAGTAACATGGATTGAATTTCCATGAGAATCCTTTACAAGTTAGAATGCCATACAAAGCCATCTCATTGCTTCAATGGAATGTGTTGAACTTATTGATCTCAGTGTTAAATTGGTCATTGAAAGTGAATTATTAATCAAAGTGTTCTCTTGTAGCATATTTTACCTTATGTTAAAGCATTCACCTGCAAGTGACACCTTATAGTTGGTGGTTGTGATTCTTTTAAAATTTGGGTAAAGTACTTTGCAAATTCCTTCAAATTTGGGTGTAGGAAGTTATGACATTGGGTTTATGTATCTACCTTTTCATGCTTGGAACTAAGTGCACATAGAAGCATGCAATGAAACACTTAACTTTGGGTCATGAGAAAATCACACACAAAGTTGACATGGGTTATGGTTCTATGCTCATAATTTACATTCCTTCTATCCATCATCTAATGTGAACAATCATTGGTTGATAGATATAAAGCTTCCTTTGGTACAAGATATGTTTATGGATTTATATTGTCATAATAGTATTATGCGATTGGAATATATGATGATGACAATGAAAAAAGAAGAACCATGAGTGAAATGAATGGTGTTCACTACTCCACAAGGCCTGTGCATATTGTTACCCCCCTAGCCTAGGGGTAACTAAGGAGATGATGTACTGAGAGGCAGATGACCAAGAGTACCGAGAGGCAGATGACCGATAAAACCCACTTTGAGCAGACAAAACCCCTCCTCTCAACCACACATCACCGTTCATTACTAGCGACATAGCAACGTCTGCCACACCAACCTCGCCCAAAAAGGACAACAAGCATTGTTTCATGAGGTGACAAGTCCAATCTCATGGTAAGTGTCGCTTTAATAATTGAATCATTTGAGCATGTTGCAAAGGGTCCTTTCTCGATTATGGAACGTTTTCTTGGAAATTATACCTTTTTCCTTATTTCATCTCGGTGGTTGACATGGTTTTCTAGTAAGTGGGTCACCCTCGGGAAAAGGGTTCCTACTGGTGGGTCTCCTTGAAGGGTCATCATACCATTCCCACTCATACTTAACACTTTTCACACCCCTTCCCCTCATTTTCCTCACCTTTTGGGTTTCTAGGTTCATTGACCCCAAGAAGGGATTGTACCTCATTTCATGGAAGAAGGGGCTAAAGACCCAGGGGTGTTGTAGCTAGCATTGTAAAATTCAAAAGCCATAATCTATCCTTCTAGATGTCGACCCTAAGATACTGAGAGCAGTGAAACACTTCTCCATAAAAACGAAGGACCTTTAAAAAGAAAATGAATAAAATGTCCTGCTTGATGGGGGAATGCATTGCAATGTCCTTTAATTTCCAGTGCATATGGAACTCAATGTGTTCTAACTTCAAGTGGCATTCTGATGCTCTTTTTCTTTCCTTGCACATAGCACTCAATGTTCAGACCATAAAAAAATGAAAGGCAAATAAAGGGCTTGGAAAAATGTTGCATTGCAAATGAAGGTATGCAACACACTCTCCACAAAGGCATCCATAAATGAGACAATATGAGCCCTTAATATGTCAGGAACCCCATGCAAAAAATTCCTACCTCCATCCAAATCATATTCACTACATGGCCTAGAGAGGGTCTTCCTGGGAAACATTCCTTGACTTGGGGATTGGCCTACCTAATAGGGCACCATAACAACCATCCCATACCTAAATTTGGCAAACTTTATAAGGTCTTTGAGCATTTGTTTAGTTTGAATAAGGGGGATTTAATGCACATGTTTGGGTGTTTATTTTATTAAATGTGGCTCACTTGGCATGATACATGTGAATTGTGGACCTTGGAGGGCGTATTTTCTTGTCTTTGCAGGACCTTGCTCGATGGAAGACATTCAGGAGGGGACTAAGCACTTGGACCTTCATAGGGGCTTAAAATCCCATGGGATGGATGATGCGCCCCACACATTGGAGGCATATAAAGATGAACGTCGCACCTTAAGGGACATCCTTAGCACTTGGAAGAGGCTCTAGATGATGAAGACAGGGTGGAATCACCCTCTTTTGCTAAAATGTCTCTCTTAGGGAGCTTGACGTCACACATTTGGGAGGACATTTAGCCTTTTTAGTGCACTTCGTGGTGTGGTGGGCTTGAAGCCCCGCTTTCTTTTTTGATTTGGGGATGACATGACATATTCATAGTATGAAGTCCTAGCCTTTGGAGGCTTGTCTTCACACATGCCACTTGGAGGAGAGATTTATGGGCTCATGTCCCATCATTTTGTAGCCTATGTGGGCAAATGAACAAATTGATTTGTGAATTAAGCATTGTAACTTAGGTTTTAGCCTAAAATTATGGATTTAATTGTAAAGTGGACAAACTATGACTTAGGTTTCCTCATATAAATGCGAGGCAAGTCATTTTCATTTTCACATAACTCATAACTTGATATTATCACTCCTGGACTAAAATTTTGCCCCCTTTACGCAATTCACTATCTCTCTTTTCTTGTCATAATGGATGCAACACTTGTTATTTGGAGCATTAAATGCTAGCAACTTCTCTTGGTGGTGTTTCTTTGGAAATTTGTGGATGATATCTTGGTAGTAAGGGTTTATTGCATGCTCTCTCTTTGGATTTTGTAAGTAATTTCTACAATTAATTATTGTTTTGCTTGTTTAAAATCAAGAAACATATCTTAAACCCTAGGAGGAATAAAAGGACTTACACGCTCCACCAAGGTTTATTTCTTCTTTGATATTGAAGTTTTATAAAGCTTGAAACAACAAGTAAGAGGAATTACACCCTTGTTGCAAGGCTTGGATAAGGTTTATTTACGTAGGAAGTAAGAGGGTTTACACCCTTAGAGAAACTTCAAACTCTAGTTCATCTTGGTTTCCAAGCTAGATGATTTGGAAGGATTGTTGTTGGGCTTTAAAAGGGTTTAAATATCAACAAACATCTCTTCTTCTTCTTTGTTTGGTTCTCATTCCAAGTAAGAGACTCCATTCACCCAATAACAAAACTAATATTTGCATTGGAGATTGTTAATTGTTGCAATGATAAACGTGAATTTTGAGGTTTTGGAATTGTCCAAGTTGGATTTTGTAATGTCCCCACTTTTGGACACCATTATATTACAAAGTGTTACGCTGACCAAAGTAGCCAGACGGGTGTGATAGCGATTACAAGAGCTATTGAGGGGTTTTATTGGGCCTGACTTGCATCGCTCATCTCATTTCATCATCATGATCCATTCCACACATCTTGGCTTTGGTTTCGTTGCATTCCGACGATTTCCATAATTTTGAGTTATTTTGGGCTATATGTTAATTATATTCACTAAGGAGGTCATATTGGGCATAATACTTTGAGGAACCTATTAGTGTAATAGCTCATCAAAATAGGGAGGAATATCACTACAAGATAGGATGATGAGAAGTGACTTTCAGTGGCCAAAGAAGCCACAAGGAGAGATAAACCACCTTTTAGAGGTAAAATGGTTAATTAATTAATTAATGATTAAATAAAGTAAAAGTCACTTGGAGAGACCAGGTGATCACGAAGGATAGAAGAGATATAAGGGCCTCTATTATCTCATTATGTTGTTTATCAGTTGATATCTGACTTCTTGCTAGTGAGCCCATGCACTTGGGGGTTTTGAGGGTTTCGACTTAACAAACCATAGAGATCAGTTCAGTGGTGAAAGATCCCACCCAACCTGGTCCAAGCTTGGTCACAGAGGTGAAATATTCCTCCCTCACCATTCTACATCAGATCTATTCAGTCACAAGTGGATTCTGCATCAGCTACATGTACATAAGAGAAGTGGTGCGCACCATTGAGGGTTTCCAGCAGGAGGACGCACTAAAGGAACTATATCCATTCGATTTGGGAAGAGAGAAGGAGATTTAAGGGGTTCATTTGTTGAGGTAGCATGGTGGAGGCCATATCAACCCTCTTGGCCTATTTAGGGTGTGTTATGGCTGAGAATTGATTTATTATGAGTGTGGCACGATTCTCCCAGTGAACGATGCATTGCAGAAAGAGAGTTTGTTCAACTAAGGGATTAAAAAACCTCCGATCAGTAGGAAACTCATCCTAGAGGTTTCTAGTGGCCCGATCTACATTCCAGGAGAGTTTGGAGTAATTTGGAGCACATGAAGAGGAGGGCCGAAATCTAGGGCATCTCCAACCACCAGGGTAGTGCACAACTCAACTAGTTTGAGGGGATTCCATTGCAGAGGACAAGGATCTAATCTTGTTATTCATTTATTGAAACTATTTGGCCTTGGAGGCTTGTATCTTCTCCTCTTGATCTTGCTTGAGGGTTATTGTCATTTTTCTACTAGATCTTAGCTATATTGTACCAGATTTGCAGATCCATTGTATCAGGGTCTTCTACTATTATGAATAATATCAGATCTGAAGCATTTGTGGTTATTTCTTGCGTTATCGGTCTTGCATCTTGTTGAGTATATTTCATTGCTATATTTTCTTTAATTGTTGGCTGCAAACACAAACAAACCACAAAATTAAACCCTATCGCAAATCATGAGCCATAAATCTGCAAAGTGTTTGACGAAATTCCACAACCAGAAAACCCATAAAAATCAATGAAAACACAATGTTCCTGGCATATTGGCTTGGGAACATTACAGTGGTATCAGAGCATTGATTCTCCCAGCCAGTGGGGATTAACGCATGCAAAAATACAATGGATATGGATACTAAGGACTTTTCTAGAGAGACTGTATGTTGTGAATGGGAATACAATGCCCTTAGTGAGGGATTTAGGGCTCAAGTAACACTCCAACAATTTATATCCATAAAAAATCCTAGGTGGAGCAAAAATGAGGTTACATATTGGGTCAACATAGTAGAGAAAACCATAGCGAGAGAAACTAAATGGAGGGAAGCATGGATTAACCCTACACCCATTAGGAGTAGGGAGCTTTGCTATAGTTGTAAAGAGCCTTGGGATCCAAACCATAGATGCAGGGTTAAAGGGAAGGTACACATTGTTGAGGTGCACTATGACAATGAGGATGAGGATTTGCGAGAGGATTCAACAATAGATTCCTATTTACAACAATATGATGAGGCTAGTGACTCTTACACATTTGAGGGAGAATTGGATGGACAGGATGATAACACATGTTCCTTATCTTCCACATTAGGCAATGTTGAGGATTCAACACTTTGGAGGTCGGATGAGATATGAGATATGATCAGAGTAGGAGGTCGGATGACCTACCCTTGGGTGTGGACATGGCTGTCAGGAAGTCGTGCATGGAGGAGGATGAGCTTACTATGATGACCGTGGCACATTTGTCATCTTTTCAGACACCCATGATAGCCATGACACATGAGGATATCAATGGAATTTATGATATGATGGAGGAGCCTTGTGTGAGGGATGCACACCAGGGACATATGGATCCACATACTTAGTAGGAGAGACATGACTTACAGACAATTGACCTTACACATATGTATCAATATGAGGAGATTGAGTCATTTCTTTTGGAGACTCCATTGTTCGATCAGGTTGGGGAGACTGATAGTTTGATGGGACACTTACTTCTAGGACCAGTCTGCAGTGATGAGGATGTATCCCTTATTGGTTGGGATGACCATAGCACGTGGCTGGAAATATCTGTATGGGATCCAAGCATAGATGATAGTAGCAGGGTGAGTGCACAGGTGGATACAACTTCCCATACAGGATACAGTGTGATTCAGATGGGGGTAGTAGTTGGTGATGGTGTGTAGTGGCATACAAGAGGACCCGGTAGGATAGTGGACAATGGGTAGTTCAATACCTTATCTTTTGCAGAGAGTGTTGTTGTGTATTCCAGGGTTGACACTAGCAATGAGGGGCATGAGGTAGCACCTCAGTAGGACTGTGATCAAGAGTCCCAATACTTGGTAGGACAATTGAGATTCAGTGAGGACATGATCATGGAAATCGCTAGGTGCATTGAGGACACACATGCATTGGTGGCTGATTGTTGCTGGAGGGAATCAATGGCACATGATATTCAGATGGGGGATTTTCCATGGATGATTTTCATACTCTCAGGGAGAGAGTAACTATGATGAGGGCCAACTACCAACAGATGTTGATGGACAAAGACTACCTATTGGGGGTTGGGGAGATGTATCACATGGCCCTGAGGGAGCAGGAGTTGGAGGTGCACATACTCACTCATGAGTTGGGAAGCACACGAGGATTATTGAAAGGCACACATACAACCCTTTTAAGAATCAGAGTCCAGATCAGAGGAGATCTTTGAAGAGATTAGACAAAGATCCACTACATCTATCTTAGTACAGAGTCAGATATATCCTTCAACCACATTGCTAGAGGATGTTGGTGGTTTAAGGGAGGAGCACCAATTGATGGAGGAGCATGAGGAGTACCCAGGATCACTGATGATTATGGAGATATATGATCCAGAGACACAGGAGGATGTACATGTGTCATAGAAGCTACCCTCCACGAGGATCTTTGAGACAATCGAGAACTCACATACGCATGGGGACTCCAGAGCTAGGGGTAGTTATGAGGACACTTCCATTTGTGTTCCAGTGTTGGATGACCTTCATGTAGAGGTTGACCCAGTAGTACACCCAAGATCCATGATGTTGTAGGAGTATACAAGAGATTACATGAGTATGAAGGAGCATACAGTGGCGAGTGATAGTTCACAGAGACATGCTGAGGTGTACAGTGGGATTCAGAGGGACGCACTAGATTGCAGGGAGGAGACGTGCGTAGTAGAGCATAGAGATTCCTCTCCCTTGCAACAATGTATATATCTGAGAGATCATTTTCACAGTATCAACAATTGCATGAGCGATGATGGATGGAGAGTGGTTGACCAACAGTTTGAGGAGTTACCCCCAGTTGTACCTGATGATTGGGGTTCAATGATGACTACAGGTGAGTATTTACCATGGGTACCAATGGAATAGCTTTTGGTTAGATCCTTGGTATTGACCAAAACATATGATACTTTCCAGTCCTACAACCAGTTACAAATGTTTCTGATAGCCTTTCTCGACACTTTCATCATTGACAACAACATCGGGGGAGATAAAAAGTGGCAGGGGAAAGGGAGAGTTGATAGGCCAAGACCACCTAACAAGAGTGATTTTATTGCATACAACAGTATGGGGGTGGATCATTAGAGCCATAAAGTTGAGACCTTGGGCGTGAGGGTGAGCATCATAGGCCATGGGATAACATATATCTCAGAGGGTGACACAGATTCATATTCTTATGAGGATAAGCATGGAGGGATTTCGACAATTATCAGTATGAAACATGAGTAGTTAGTGGGGATTGGAAGTGATGAGCTTCCAATTTTTCCATGGGATTCGGGAGTCCATTTGGTTAGTAGGGTGTTTCATCTTACGATGGTCTAGGTTGTGCTGGAGAGCAACATACTTCACTCTTGGATGGTTTTGAGAGGGCTTGCAGGGGCTTGTCCTATGGGGCGAGACGGGTTCTCCCTATTGATACTCATGATTGAGTATGGAGATGGTTGGGCAGATGTTACTTCCACATAGATACTTTTACAGGTGCAACTTCTTGACAACAGGTCTAGTTTCCACAGGTATTTCAGCATGAGGACCCAGGAGTGGGGGATCCAATATGTATACTATGAGAAAACAATCATGATCAAAGTAGTGTAGAGTCAGTGTTGTGATCCTAGGCATAGAATAACATGGGACCTGGGGATTGCAGAGTCGAGCAATTCATCTATTGACATAGATGAGTGGCTCTTTTCAGGGAAAGGTCAGTTTGACTTTCCATTGAGCTTCAATATTAAGGGGAGCACTTCACTTGAGGGTGATTCATTGAGGTATTTTAGTACCTCACTATGACAACAACATGTTCAGTTGGTGGAGACTGTGTTGGTCTTGATATGGACTTGGAGGATAGACTCATATTGGGTTGAGGCCATGGGTCATTTGCAAGAGACTCATGGTGTTGATATGTTACATGATTACGCCTCACAGGGTATTGCAGTTCACGTCTTGATATGGGATCCAAGGGGTAGAGTGCATGATAGTTCAACTTTGGATGGAGCCTACTTTGTTTCCCACAGGTGGACATGGGACCCCGGTATTATATGTGTATTGACTCAGTTATTGCTTGAGGACAAACAATTTTCTAGTAGAGAGGACTGTAATGTCCCCACTTTCGGACACCATTATATTACAGAGTGTTATGCTGACCAGAGTAGCCATATGGGGTGATATAAAGTACATGAGATATTGAGGGGTTTTATTGGTCCTGACTTGCATCTCTCATCTTATTTCATCATCATGATTTATTCCACACAACTTGGCTTTGGTTCCATTGCATTCCGACGATTTCCGTAATTTTGAGTTATTTTGGGCTATATGTTAAGTATATTCACTAAGGAGGTCATATCGGGCATAATACTTGGAGGAACCTCTTAGTGTAATAGCTCATCAGAATCAGGAGGAATAACACTACAAGATAGGATGATGAGAAGTGACTCTCATTGGCCAAAGAATCCAGAAGGAGAGATAAACCACTTTTTAGAGGTAAAATGGTTAATAATTAATTAAAGTGATTTAATTAGTTAATTAATAATTAAATAAAGTAAAAGTCACTTGGAGAGACAAGGTGATCAGGGAGGATAAAAGAGATATAGGGGCCTCTATTCTCTCATTATGTTGTTTATCAGTTTATATCTGGCTTCTTGCTAGTGAGCCCATGCACTTGGGGGTTTTGAGGGTTTTGACTTAACAAACCCTAGAGATCAACTCGGTGGTGAAATATACCACCCAACCTGGTCCAAGATTGGTCACAGAGGTGAAATATTCCTCCCTCACCATTCTACATCAGATCCATTCAGTCACATGTGGATTCTACATCAGCTACTTGTACAAAAGAGAAGTGGTGCGCACCATTGAGGGTTTCCAACATGAGGGTGTAGTAGAGGAACTAGATCCATTCGATTTGGGCAGAGAGAAGGGGATTCGAGGGGATCATCTGTTGAGGTATCATGGTGGAGGCCATATCTCCCTTCTTGGCCTATTTGGGGTGTGTTATGGCTGAGCATTGATTTATTATGAGTGTGGCACGATTCTCCCAGTGAAGGGCGCATTGCAAAAATAAAGTTTGTTTAGTTGAGGGATCAAAACACCTTCGATCAGCAGGAAACTCATCCTAGAGGTTTCTGGTGGCCCGATCTACATTCTAGGAGAGTTTGGAGTGATTTGGAGCAGATTAAGAGGAGGGCCGAAATCTAGGGCATCTCTAGCCACTAGGTAGTGTGCAACTCAACCAGTTTGAAGGGATTCCATTACAGAGGACAAGGATCTCATCTTGTTATTCGTTTCTTGAAGTTGTTTGGACTTGGAGGCTTGTATCTTCTCTTCTTTATATTTATTGAGGGTTATTTTCATTTTTCTACTAGATCTCAACTATATTATACCAGATCTGCAAATCCGTTGTATCAGGGTCTTCTACTATTATGAATAATATCATATCTGAGGTATTTGTGGTTATTTCTTGTGTTATTGGTCTTGCTTATTGTTGAGTATATTTCATTGCTATATATTCTTTAATTGTTGGCTGAAAACACAAACAAACCATAAGATTAAACCCTAGCGCAACTCATGAGCCATAAATCTGCAAAGTGTTTGACAAAATGCCACAACCAAAAAACCCATAAAATTCAATGAAAACACAATGTTCCTGACATATTGGCTTGGGAACATTACATATTTGAAATCTACATGATTTAGAATCTCTTATGCTTCAAGGGAATCTTCATTGGCCAAGTGATTAATGTACTATAATAAACATTAAGCTACAACCATTAGGTCTGCAATAAACTCTCTTTCTCAACAAGTTTCCTTCACTTTTGACCTTTGAAATTTGCATGTAACCAGTGAAATTTAACCTACTTTTCAAGGGATATTGATTGGGTGGCTTGATTACTGATTTTATTTGTTAAATGTTGATGTTTTATAAATAATAAGCTACATCCATGAGGCTGTCATAACATTTTTCCGATAATTCATTTTTACAACCTTCTCTTGTCATCTAATTCATTGTTTCAAGCATTGGAATATTATCTTTAAGTTGCATACTAATTTGTCCAATATTATATGTTGATTATATGATGTAATTTGCATCTTTTAGAACTCTATCATTTCTAAGACATGATTTTTTATTGCTGCAATTTTGAAACAACAAGGTTTCTTATTGATTTCCCTCTTGTCTCAGGGCTTATATCATCACATATTGTTTTGGTTTGGATTGTATAACATTGTTTTGCATGTACATAATGTTGGAAACATTTTCCATGATATACACTCATCTTCCATCAATCCTCAAGACCTTTCAACTGTGACCTATAGGGGTGTTTCCTTCATCTCTTGCCTTCTCCCCTTGCAATCCCCCTAGGGTCACCCGGGAAGCCTCCCTTGTGTTGGACTTGTCCATCACTAAAATGAGGGGGATATCTATTGAGGTGACAGTGATGGCGTTCCTGATTGTTTCAAACACTTGTTGCTTGGGTTAATATTTTGCCAAACTACAAATTGTGCGATAACACATAATAATGAAGCTATACCAATGGAATCTTTATGATTTTAATAGTCACTTTCCATGAAGAGTAATTATTTACAATACATGCATATGGTGGCTCGTTCGTTGGTCTAGGATTCTAGACATAAAATTATTCAAATAATATAACTATATTTTTCTATGGATTATATCCAAAAGCAATGGATGAGGAGTTGAAGCAGAGATCATAGTTGTCACGAGAATAATGACAAGTGGCATTTTTGGTAAGCCTAAAGTGATTGGTTTGGAAATATTCATGGTGAAAATGTGACAAGCATAAAATAGTTTCCCAACTTTGGAAAAGAAGGGACAAATGCTAGGTTACCATAAAGCCATAATTAGTGGAGGATGGACGTTTACAAAGATTCTCTATTTTATTAGAAAAGTGAGACACCAAGCACTTGTGGCGTCGAGCTTCTACAACTATCTTTTCTATTTTTATAATTTGGTTGCACCAATATAGGGATGAATTAAACATTCATCAAAGGATAAAGGGACAACTTTGGGGACTTTCTAAGGGTTGGATTTTTCTACAACCCAAAGGTTGAGTTTCTCTAGAGCCTATAGGGCCATTGTATTTACGAAATATCAAAGAACATTCCAACCACCTTATTTGCAAAACTTGTATCTCTTAGTATGTCTATTTCTTTTGTCTATCAAGAAATTTTCTTCCAAGTGTCCATAAACTCATGTATAACTTTGTTTAGTTATAAATATTAATGTTGAAGATTCATTCTCAATATTGTCTTCGTCGTTATCTTTGAAAACAATGCCAAGCAGTGACTCAATTTAAATACTTGTTATTATTTTTTGTCCTGTATTGACTTATTTTGAAGATTATGATTGGGGTAATTATCTTTAAATGCTTTGGAAATGTGTATAGGATATATTATTGCTTGTTTAGTAATAAAGAGTGTTATGCTTTGAAGTCAAGGTTATCTAAACTTTATAGTTCCTTCTAAACTATGAGATTCATTTGAAGATTGTCCAATATGTTTTCTTGCATACTATTGGACTCATTTGAGTATTACCTAATAGGTTTTATGTCCCATCAATAAGTGTTAAGGACTTCCACCCTCATTAGCATTTTTGATATTTTTGTGTATTCTTTAATGACAAGGACTACGATGCCATTCTTATTGGTGCTTGAGACATATGTCATCTTGTAAATTCTTATGCATCTTCCATCCAATCAACTTTATGTGTATGCAATTTGGGATAAAGTTGCCCAATGGAAATGCCTTATTATGATGATTTAGATAGAGTTGTTGTGTCCAACTTGCATTACTCCTCCAACGTTTTATTATCCTAGAACCATTGAAATCTGATGTTAACATTTTCTCGAAAGAGTTGTTTTGGAAGTGACATTTGATAATGTTTGAGGGTTACCCCCTCTGGCCCAAGAGCTATATTGAGGCCCAAAGCGGGGAGGTATCTTAGCCAGAAAAAACCTAAGGAACAACAAGAACTTCATAACTTTTTTTCCAAAAACATGATCATGCATTTCAAATATAAGGAATAATCAATACATTTTAATTCTTATGCAAGAAGGGATACTCTTCAGAGTGTCATGAATTTCCATTTCAAATCATGCAAATCTTATATTAAATTTTTATTTCTTATTTTTAAATCTAATGATGAGAAGGGCTAGACAACTAGGGTTGTGAGTATTCATGGTGACATGATAGCTTGAAGATAGTAATATTCTATCTCATGTGAGTATCCATTCCATTCTCGTTAGATTGACTACGATCTAGCTGGCCTAATAGGCCAACCAGGTGAATCTCGATGGCCTCCCCTAGCTTGTTCGTCATTCTATACAACAAGGTTTGTCAACCTATGACTACAGATGGCTGTTAATTCTCCCCATAAGTTAACTCCAAAAGTTTACCATGAGGTAATGATGACCCTCTTGCTAAACTTGATATTGGATTTTATGAATTTGAGTATGATGGTTTTTGTTAATTGCTTCGGGTGAGATCCATATTGGGTTACTTTGTGGATCGTGTCCCCCTGGAGGTGGCTATCAAAAACTAGATTTGTAAGGCCTGGTAGCCTTTTGGTTGGTAGTGAACCCACTTGTGAAACTAGACCAAATGGTTCTTCTTCTATTTTAACAACCCTTCCTAGTTCTAGGAGATTTTAAGGTGGGCCCTCGAGTTTGCAAGAATTCCCTAGACATCCTAAATGATTGGTACCCTGACTTTTACTTAGCCTACCCATGCAATTCTCATCGCCCATTTGATGCATTGTTTCGTTGTCGTGGGAAGTAATATGTGAATAGCCCAATTTTTTTCTTTAAAGCCTTGTGCCACAACAATTGATATGTCTAATAGGTTACTTGTCCAAGGACCTTAATGAATTTGTGTACATTCAAGTTTGTATTTATGTCTATCACCAACGAGTCACATACATTGTGTAACATCCCCAACCACTTGCTAGGCAATGTCTCTTAAAACTTTCTTTCTATGATACCAATTTACCAACAATTCCACCGAAATTGATCTGACACAACTTTATCACTATTTAAAAACATATAGATGCTCTGCAATGCATGATTAAATACGTTTTATAAAAAAAATTATACACAATTCATAGAAAAATTATACTCACGACATAAACAACATAAACCCATGACAACAATTGCATAAATCTAATTTGCAAACATGATTTAACACACAACTAACACTTATCTTTTGAATAAAAGACAACAACTGCGAACAAACCTTCCACATTGCTCCCGGCCTTAGACCACACTGTTCATAAATCTCAATATTGGGTCACCCCCGAGCTGGAGATAAACTCCACTTGGGTAAGGGTTCCCAACCAGGTTAAAGTATCCCACTCAACATGGAATTCAATCATAGGTAACTCAATCACATGTGACTCAATTGTAGGAAAGTCCATCACATATTCCAATTCAAACTGACATACTACAGTCTCTGATTCCCCAAATGCTTGTCCCACCCTAGGAAGTGTGCCCCTCCTCTGCTCAACAATCCTTTGACTGCCCCACTTCCCTTCTAGAGCTTCAACAATGAGCAAGACAGGAAGTCTCAGAGCCCTTTCGCTGCATTTTGGCACCTCAAGAAATAATTCCCAGCAATTCTCTTGCCTGGAGAGAATGCAATCTTCCTCGGGCCTGAAAACTTGACTCTTCGGTTTGATAACCCACGGGCCTGAGAAAATTCTTCTTCAATCTATATCTTCAGGCTAATCCATATACATATATCTGTGACAACATTTAACATACCGATCACAGTAAAAATCAGGCTCATTGACAACAATGAACAGGTTCACTCACTAAACAATTCTATGACAAAATAGTTGGGTCATCCCAGAACAGTCAGTTCCCTCACAACTCATGATGGTCAAATGATTTCCCCCCCGATGACAAAATGCCAGAATGGACTAAGTCCCAAACCATTTGACCGCATGTTCCCCAACTTGACATCTGTCAGGTTTAGAACTGTCTTCAGTCCACAACATGTTCCCAACTTGACACTTGTCATGTTGAGAACTGTCTTTAGCTACTTGTCCCCTCCTTTAGACCTAGAATATAATAATATATCCTACTTTACACTTTTTAAGAAATATTAATAAAACATTCCTTTTTGGGTTTAAGCCCCTTTAAGCCAGCCTCCTTAACCTCAACTAGTGGAGTTTATCCCCTCAAACTCTTTTACGTGTTCGATCTATCTCAAGGATGTATTTTTCATTATTTTTGCATGTGATTACATTTACATCTCAGTACAAAAGTATTGATCTTTTGCATCTAGGCTTACCAACCTCAAAATACACAATTCATGCATTAAAACCAATGCACGTGGAACTTCTGGGATGCACACTCTCTTTCATCAGTGTGTCGCCCTCACACCCTTACACAAGTGCGCATTACCTCATGACTTATGTACAAAAGTATTCTTTGGCTTCAAAACTTGCGCACTAAGCTAGTGCGCGCCTAATCCAAGGTTGCGTGCCTTCCTGTAAGGCTCTCTTGTTAGTGATCTGCTCCTTGTGTGCTTAAATCATCGTGCATTGTAACTTCATTTGATTCCACTTCTAGTGTACCATTCCTGTGCACTTCTTCAGGTGCACACCAAAAGTATAAACTACGCATGGTATCAATTTTCAACTGTGCACACTGCTTTGGTGTGAGATTCTCGCGCACTAACTTAATGCGCACATAACCAAACCAACAACTTGTTACTTCATCTCACCAACTTATAAGTAAAGTACAATTACATTGATATTTACACTTGTGGATCGACCTAGGGGTATTACAATCCCCTCCCCCTTATTTATGCATGGTCCTTAGTGCAATATATACACATGTACAATCAAGATTTTAAAAAATTATAAAAAAGATGCAAGTACTCTACCCGCATAACATCTTCATGTTCCCAAGTTGCATCCTCAGGGCCGTACCATGTCCATTGGACCTTTACTAGGCCTATGGATCGATTTCGAAGCTGCTTGATCTTCTGATCCAATATGCGCACCATATGCACTTGAAAACCGCCTTCTTGCTCCACCTGAATCACATTCGAATCAATGACATGATTAGTATCAGGTATATCTATTTTAAGAAAGGATACATGGAATACATTATGAATATGCATTGATGTAGGCAAGCTAAGCATATATGCCACAGGCCCAATCCTTTCCAGGATTTCAACTGGCCCACAAAATTGTGCTACCTACTTTGAACAATTTCCCAACTTAAGGGAACTTCTGTTGGCCTTTACTTTCAGGAACACATGATCTCCCACATTAAATTCCCCATGATTTCTACCCTTATCATCATAGTTTTTCTTCCTGTTCTGCACAACCTTTAAATTCTACTTAATTTTTATCATCCGCTCTTCCATTTCTCTGAGTAGTTCTGGCCCAACTATTGGATGGTCTGCTAGGTTGTCCCAACTGATTGTTGTGTTGCATTTCCTACCATAGAGTGCCTCAAATTGGCTCATCTTCAGGGATACTTGTTACCCATTGTTGTAGGAAAATTCTACCAAGTGCAGATAATCCTCCCATTTGGATGGTTTATCCATGACATACATTCTTAGCATATCTTCAATTATTTGATTCACCCTTTCTGTATGCCCATCTGACTCCGGATGATAAGTTGTGCTAAAATGTAGATTTGTTCCAAATCCCTTCAAACAATCCTTGCCAAAATTTTGAATTAAATTTTGGATCTCTATCAGACACAATTATCTTGGGCATTCCATGCAATTGAGATATTTCTTTCAAATAAGTATCAACCATGTTAGCTACATTATGAGTAAGATTTACTGGGATAAAATGGGAAACTTTGTTAAGCTTGTTTGCTACCACCATAATGGAATCATGCTGCTTGTTAGTTATGTGTAGATTAGTGATAAAATCCATTGTTACAACTTCCCACTTCCACTCAGGAATGGGCAATGGCTGTAGCAGTCCAGGTGGATGTCTATGCTTAGCCTTGACCTTTTTACATGCCAAACACTTGGCAATAAAATCAACAACTTCTCTCTTCATACCTAACCAATAATATTGACTATTGACAACTGCAATAGTTTTCTGGTAACTTGGGTGTCCAACATAAGGCACATTATGCATTCCTCCCAATATTAGATTCTTCAATACCCAAGAATTTGGCACATAAATTCTGCCTCTGTATCTCATAATTTCATCACCTTCCAACTTATAGTCTTTAACTCTCTACTGTAAATTACCTTACTGAAGTTTTCCCTTTAACTCCATATATTTCTGATCTGATTTTGCAGCTTCTAGAATTTTATCTTTCAAGTCTAATTGACACATGCTAATGGTTGTAGCATGCATCTCATGTATCCTCCTGTTGAGTGCATAAACCACCTTTTTCTCTTTACCTTTGATGTGATTTATATCAAACCCATATTCATTGAGAAAATTTAACCACCTGCTTTGCCTTGCATTTAGAGTTGGTTGTCCAAACAAGTACTTCAGACCACAATGGTCTATTCTCAACTCAAATCTCTTTCCCATGAGGTAGTGCCTCCACATCTTCAGGGCATGCACTATGGAATCCAACTCCAAATCATGAGTTGCATAGTGTCTTTCATGCTCCTTCAACTTCCTTGATTCATAACACACCACATAACCATTCTGACTAAGGACTCCACCCAATCTTTCTTTACATGCGTCAATGCATACAACAAAGTCTTCAATTGGATCACCAATCCTTAGTATTGAAACACTTTTTAATAAATTCTTCAAGTGTTGGAAAATTCTTTCACAATCCCGTGTCCATTTGAACCTCACATCCTTTTTATGCAAATAAGTGATTGGATGTGAAATCATTGAGAATCGTTCAATAACTCTTCTGTAGTAACCTGCAAGGCCCATGAATGACCTCATTTTCGAGACATTTCTTGGTGTTGTCCAACCTTCAATTGCCTTTATCTTTTCAAGATCTATTACTATTCGCTCCTTGGAGATGATATGGCCCAAGTAATGGACATTATTCTGGTAAAAGGAGAACTTGCTCAACTTGGCATACAATTGATGATATCTCAATATCTATAACACCATTCTCAAGTGTTTCTCATGTTCTTCTTCAGACTTAGAATATATCAAAATGTCATCCAAGAAGACAATGAAAAACTTATCCAAGTAATTCCCGAATACATCATTCATAATACACATGAAGACAACTGGTGCATTTGTTAACCCAAAAGGTACCACTGTGAACTCATAATGGCCATACATTGTTCCGAAAACAATCTTGTTGATGTCTTCTTCTTTAATTCTGACCTGATGATATCTTGATCTGAGATTAATATTGGAGAATATTTTTACATCTTTCAGCTGATAAAAAAGGTCATCTATCCTTGGCAAAGGATACTTGTTTTTCATAGTAACGTTGTTCAACTGGTTGAAATCAATACAAAGTCTCAATGTTCCAGCCTTTTTATTTACAAACAATACATGGGCACCCCAAGGTGACACACTTGGGTGTATATACCCCTTCTTCAGAATCTCTTCAAGTTGCATCTGCAATTCCTTCAGTTCTGGCGTACTCATCCTATAAGGAGTCTTAGATACAATAGCTACTCCATGTATCAGACTGATAGAGAAGTCAATATTTTTCTTAGGTGGAAATCTTGATATCTCCTTGAACACATTTTAAAACTCTTTCAGGACTGCGTAGTCTTCAATGTATGACATCTTATCCTTAGGTGTCTCTTCCATCTGCACGAAAAATATTTGACATCCTTTTCTGTAACTCTTCTTCAGCTGCAAGGCTAAGATTTCTCTGATAGTTATTGCTCTGGGAATTCCTTGCATTGTCCTTAAGTTTCCTTCCTTATCCAGGAAAGTAAATTCTTTGTTATAACAATCTAGGACAACATGATGTTGGTCCAACCAATCCATACCCATTAGGAAGTCATAGGAACCTAAAG